>QARZ01000522.1:104023-131177 GCA_013407115.1 Glycine latifolia
TATAATGGTTGTTTTGGCTATTAATCTATAGGATTTACATTATTAGTACTGTGGCATCTTTTGTTATACTTGGATCTCTTGTGGATTCAATATTTGTGTTAACCGATGCTAACTTCTATTTACTTGTGATTAAAAGCTTTCATCTAAAACTGGAAGTCTTCTTGACTGTCTGAAGCTGGATTTGATTGTGGACGGCTTACAATATTCCTGTTTATGTAATCCTATATGTTTCTATAGTTCTTGAATCGATAATTTGAATTGCTTGGCCTCTTTTTTTGCAGTTTTCGTTTGGGAAACACATCTATCTAATACAAATTATGTATATGTGGTTGTGTATAAATTCTACATCTAAATTATTGTCCCTCGTTCTTGTGTGTTAAACCATTGAGAATGAATTTATTAACTATTAAAACAAACATAACTTGCAGTTTTGCTGGAGATTTATGCTCCTTGGTGTGGTCACTGCAAAAAGTTGGCTCCAATATTGGAGGAAGTTGCTGTTTCATATCAAAGTAATCCCGAAGTTATTATTGCAAAACTGGTAAGACATGTGCATATTTATAAGTTGAGGATTTTGCATGTGCCTATATTTTAATCAATTTGCACTATGGTGTAACCAGCTTGAAAACAGATTTGATACACTAATAGTCACCATACAATGACTAATTTTGTATTTTACAGAAATAAATTTTGATGAAATTACTTTTTTAAAAATAATTTCTGCTAAAAAAAATTTATACACCTCTTTTCCAGGATGCAACTGCCAACGATATACCACACGAGACTTTTGATGTACAAGGTTATCCAACTGTGTACTTCAGGTCAGCAAGTGGAAAGATATCACAGTATGATGGAAGTAGGACAAAGGAAGACATCATAGATTTCATTGAAAAGAACCGGGATAAAGCGGATCAGCAAGAATCAGTAAAAGATGAGCTTTGAATAAGGTAAATATGTGTATATCATTAGTTCATCTTCCCTTTCTCTTATTTGATTGCCTCGTAACCAACCATAAAATATGTCTTCCAGAGTTTCTCATTCACATTTTGATTTTGTTGTTTTCCCTTTGCAGGGATGCAGCTGTTCCTTTCAGAGGATATAGACACAGTTATATGTAGGATCTACATATCTTTGTAGGTTTAAATTAAGTATCTTAGTTTCTTCGCATATTATCATTTTAGTTTTTTCTTCATTTATACGTTTTTTGTCTTAATATAATGGTAGTTTTTTTCTTCCCTTGGCGTAGTGTAGTTTGATAATAAAAAATTGTGGCTGTAAAGTTCTTTGATCTTAGTTAAATTGGTAGATGCGTTTAGATCACCGAAGAATTTTCCATATCTCTTGGCATCCTTGTGAATTCTACTTGTTCACCATATATCTATCTCCAGTTCTCAAAGGATGCATGAATATGATTCTCAAACTGTGCTTAGTTGGTCGCTATTTCCTTGCTTCTGCTCCATATATCCTAGTTAAAAATTGGCCGTGTTTAGCAAAGCTTTATTGCTGTGATTTAATTTTGATTCATTGTTATGTAACCTTTGGCTATGATAACAAGTTGAGAGGTCAAATTCTTTATTGATGTTGGTGCAGATGATAATAGCAGGTTTAAAAAAATCTAAATTAATATATGGGATAAATACTCAATCCTTGAATTTCTAACAAAAAAAGTTCCTGAAATATGAAATATTGAAAATTAAAATTTTGTTCATGTATTTACAAAAAGTACACTAAATCTATTTTGTCTCAGTTTTCTCCGTTACCTCAAATGAAAGTACTTACGCTGACACCTTTTGACCAATTTGTCATTAGAAAGAATGACTACGTGTGGTGATGACTTAGTCTGATTAAATTGTCACATGTAAATTGACACCTTTTGACCTATTTTTTACTATTTTGTTTTAAAAAAAAAATTCTCTCTCCCTCTACTAAGTATATCAACACCTCCATTGCCGTAGCCCACACTTCCTCCGCATACCTCCAAAGTCGAGCGAGAAAAACGAGGGCTGGGAGAGTGATCATGTGTGGGTGGGTGTAGGGGAAATGTTGCTGCGTTGACGCAACACCGGGATCTAAGAGTACGACGAAATGGGCGAGATCTGGGGCAGGTGCGAGGGTGGTATACTCGCACGCTTGTTATTGTTCCCACCGTTGAACGGGTTTTGATGTTAATGATGCCTCGCACGCATTTGCAAGGGGATCAATTGCGGGATGCTAAGTTGCTCCATGTTTAACGGTTTGTTTAGAAAGTGAAACCTCTGCATCATGTCATTCATCGCTTCTTCATTTGCTCCCATTCTCTTCCATCTTCAAATTTCGCTTCCAATCTGAATAATAATAAGAGCAAGTGGAGTCTTGTTTAGGAATTGTTGGATTCTTATGGCCATGGTAGCATTTTGTCATTTGGAGCTTTGTTTTTTTTAAACTACAGCAATTGGAGTTGTGGCAGAGGTGCACTGAAGAGAGTGTGGGTTGCGGCAAAGGAAGTGTTGATTTATAGAATAGAGGGAGAGAAAGAAAATAAAGAATAGTAAAAAATAAACTTACTGATAAGTTAGTCCCATCTATTCAATGTGCTTGCACAATGGCAAGTGTATAGTAACAATAAACGCGAAAGTCTAGATATCAAATGCAAAGGACTAATTATATTCCTAATTAGACTAATTGTATTCCTAATTAGGTAAGCTTATTAAACTAATAGTAGAATTGATTAAAATGATTATTTAAATAATTTGTGGTTTTGGTTTTTATAATAAAGCAATTAAATGAATATAAAAAGAGGTTAAGTAATGATAAGAGTGATCAGGAGTTATGACTCACTAATACCAATTTCTCCCTATCCTAGTCCTAATGAAATTCCTTTCACAATTAATTACCGATTCCCCAAATCAACTAAAGTCTAGGATCAATGTTAGAAGATGCTCTTTGTCTTAAAATGTATATCTCAATGATCATGGATTTGTCAATTTAAGTAAAGGATAAGATCAATTCTATGAATGATTAATTAAAGATTAACTAATTTATCGGAGATTATCCAAACAGTTTGATCATGCAATTTGGTGCAAGACATTCTCTACTTAGATCTACCAATTACATGCAAATGATCACTACTATGCAATTGATTGAATATTAGAATGGTTAGTTCCAAATAAACATTAAAGTAAGGAAGATAATTAACTAACATGAAAACAATGAGAAATTCCATTAAGAACAAGGAGAGGAGTACATTTGAACAATTACATAATAACTCCCGGATTAGGGGGACTAACCACTCATGATTAGAGAACAATTAGAAATCCTATAAAGAGTAAACATAGACATACCAATAGGCAAGAATGATGATCACGATCTATCCTAGTGGTGTTGACCATGCTCTTCGACCCTCAAAAACACTCAAGATTCTCTCAAATTCGTAAAAAAATTAAAAATAAGACTTTGAATAATCATTTACAAAGACAGAGACTTCTATATATAGCTTCCTAAAAATAATTACACGAAAAAGATACACTGAAATAACAACAATTACACTAGAATGGGGGTTGAATAGTATGTTAATAAAAGATAATGACTTTAAAAAAATAGCATAGGTTCAGAAATCCGGATATATATAAATATTGAGTCGTTCATTAAAAAGAAATAAGTTTTGATAAAGTTGAGTTTGATCATCCAGCAAATATATGAAATAGAGTTTTAAAACAGTTTTCAAGAAAACACTTAGTACTAAAGGAATGATAGAAAACGCTAAGAGAATGCTTAATAAAATCGTTAAGGAGAGACATAGAAACACTTGGTTTATACTTGTTTACTCAAACAAAGATACGTCCAATTCTCATTTACACAACAGTAAAAGGTTCCACTAATCAAAAACTTGATTACAAAACATGTATTATGTCCTACCACTCCTAGCTATACAAGTATTCTTCTAGCTACTTCTGGGACTATCTTAGACTCTCGTTGAATCTAAGAAATTCCAAGTATTTTTTAACATCAAGACACTCTTGGCTTTGCAAACAATAGTTTGAATGAATTCAAATATTCAATAATGTAACACCTTGAAATTTTCTTCTTAATTTATTTTTTTACCCATGTAAAATTGCAATGTTAAGGACTAGACAATGAAAATTATGCACTGTGTAATTTAATTATATGTCTGTGTGATTTGATTTATCCTATGTATAATATTAATTGTGTAAGTTTCATGTTAGTCATATTTATTTTTAGTGTAAATAATTTATGTAGTTAGTTGACAGAAATTTGGAAACTGTCTTAACTAAAATTTTATTTGGAGCAAAATTGAACCATGTACGAAGTAGCAATGTAATTTAACTCTATGTGAGAGTTTTCTATGTGTGAGGTTTACTATGAGTACATGTATTCCTAGAGAGATTAGCGCAATAACCTATGGATTAAGATAAGATTTACTAATTTTGGTAAAAAGTGAAAATACCCATTTTTGGCAAATCCTATCCCTCCCATTTTTTGTAGTTTTGCAAAAAGCAAAACCACCCATTTGAGGCATAGAGTGACACAGTTAAATGGCCAGCCAAGGGTTCATTCAAGTGTCATTTGAGCTTGTCATCTTGAAACTTCCACTATATCTTCTTGTTCCTCGAGAATAAAAAAATTGGAACCCTTCATTCCTCCATTTTCACGAGCTCAACATTGAGGGAGAGAGGTCCATTTTGATTCTTCTTCCAAGATTCTCCTTGTGTTCTTGAGTTATTGATCCATCAAGCTTAGGTAAATAATTTTCATTCTCCATTCTAGGCATAAGTTCTCTTCATTTTCTTGTTCTATCTACTCTAGTAACTTAAAATGTTCATTTTTACTGGGAAACCTTTTGAAAGCTAAACAGTCTTCATTCTTCCTTCTAAATTTCGTGTGTTTCATCAAGAGGTAAGGGGTCTCTCCAACTCTTGAACCCTATACTTATTGTTAAAATTCCTTGAACATGTGGTAGTCTTGAACCTTTTGTGCTTGTTGCCTTGTCCTGAATATGTATTCTGAGTTGTTTTCCTTGGTTTTTTTTATGCCAAAAATGATTTCTTTGGGTCTTAAAACATAAGGTTAGCCTTAAATTCCACTTAAATCAGAGTTTCCTAGCGAAAGGTATGAATAAAACAAGTATAACAACCTTTTGTAGAATGAAAATCTGTCACAAAATTGGACTGAGTGCTACAACAATATGAACTATTTTTATTAATTTTTTTACCTCAAAAATGAGTTTATTAGGTGTGAAAATGTAGGGTAGCATATAAGATTTGTGAAAAATTGTTCTCGAAACATCAAGAGCACTGAGAATAAGTTAGGAGCAGAACTTTATAAAACATATCAACAAAGTAATTTTAGATAAAAGACAGTTTGACATTGGAAACTGTGCATTTGGATAAAGTTAACTTAGAATTATTCATTTTTGGAACTGTTGATTTAATTGTTTTATGATTGCTAAGATAAACTACAACTTATGATGACTAATGCATGCTCAGAAATTGTGATGATTTTCTGTGAATACATTTTCTGAAATGTCTGTATATTGTTGTTGTTGTTGAATGATAAGACATACAGAGTGTGAACTCTGACAATTATACCTATGGCGTGAAAATTTATATTATGTTATATATATATATAAATATATATATGTCTATATATGTATATTGATATTTTATCTGCACACGTTGTGGTTTGGGTACATAGGTGTTTGATCCTCCGCAAATTGTTTGTTATGTTTATTTAGATGGTTATAATTACAGTCATTATGTTGTCCAATTGTCTCTGTGTAACAAGTAGTTATACTGCTTAAGGCCACAATTGGTTCCTTGAGAGTAGTATGTAGGCTTGAGTCTCGTCTCTCTTTCTTGTTTGTTTGTACACATTCGTTGATGAATATGGTACGAGTACAAGGATTATGCATGCGATACGGTGGCAAGAGTCAAAAGGACATGATAGAGAGTAAGGAACCAGTGGTTCTATTTCCTTTTAATTTGTGAGAAGGTGAGGTTATGTTGAGGAAGTGGATGATGGATAAAGATACACTGGGTATAGTGGATGGAGAGGTTCAAAGAACCTAGGGGAATTAGTGAGTGGTGGCTACCCAACATTTGGTGCACTCATTTTGAGTAGGTAACTCACAAACCTCACTTTGTTTCTCTTGACAGGCTTCGAGACTATGCTTTTTGAGTTGGGAGTTTGGGGATAGGTGTATGCTGTATCCGTATATAGCAATCACTCTCGATTGTTATACACATGATTTTGTAAGACCATCAAGACCTAGGAGGATTGATGGCAGTGATTGGGCCCTATTGTGATAGTTACGCGATTAGGACGTGAGCTTGTTGTTTGTGTAGATAACCACACACGGTGGTTACATAGATTTTATGTTTTTGTTTTGTTTTGCTGTTGCTTGTTGTTTTTGATGTTTGAGGAGTGAAAGACTCACCCTTGCAACCACCAATTTCGAGGGTAGGTCATGGAGCATTCATGGAGGATGTTCACTTGGATCAATAGATACCACTACACTTACACTGTGGAGGAAGAGGCGCACCTCCACGCGCACTTTGGTTACATTCAGTGCTAGTTTTTTTTGTTAGACGAACCCTAGATACCACTAATCACCATAGAGACATACACTATGTATCACATTCCTTTTGAGCGCACTCCTCAATGCAACATTAACCATGCTTTAATCAGACGCTATATATATATATATATATATATATATATATATATATACATATATATACATGTTCCTTTTTTCCCGAAGAAAAAAAACATATTGAGATATTTTATCAACTTAGAAATAGAAACAGTAGAATTAGTAAGGGTTATGACTCACCAGTACCAATTTTCTCCCAATCTTAGTCCTAATGAAATTTCTTTCCTAGTTAATTATTGATTCTCAAAATCAACTAAAACCTATGATCAATGTCTTTACCTTAAATCAATACCCCAATGATCATGAATTTATCAATTTAAGTCAAAGGATAAGATCAATTCTAGGATGATTAACTAAATATTAACTAATCTATCGAAGACTACCTAAATAGTTGGATCATGCAATTTGGTACAAAACATTTTCTACTTAGATACCAATTACAAGCAAATGATCAGTACTATGCAATTGATTAAGTATTAGAATGACTGTTTCTAAATAAACATTAAAGTAAGAAAGAAAATTAATTAATATGAAAACAATAATGAATTCCATTAAGAACAAAGATAATTAACAATTAACCTAAACCCTTTTATGAGCCCAAACTAGGTGGACTAGCCACTCATGATTAGAGAACAACTAACAATCTTATAAAAAGTAATCATAGACATACCAATAGGCAGAAACGATGATCACGATCCATCCTAGTGGTGTTGTTCACTCTTTTCAGCCTTCAAAAGCATTCAAGGTTCTCTCAAATTTGTAAAAAGATAAAATAAGACCCTGAATAATTATTTACTTTGGAATATTCTAGAATATTAGAAATTAGTTATGGAATATTCTAGAGTATTAGAATTAGTTGTGAAATATTCTAGAGTATTAGAATAAGTTGCGGAATATTCTACAGTAGTAAAATTAGTTGTATATAATGAACTCTTTGGGTTTCAATCTGAATGAATGAAAAAGAGTATTCATATTTCAATATGGTATCAAGAGCAGGTTTTCCTGATTATCGTTGTGCAACTTTGAAGCCTATTTTTTTTTTAAAAAAGGCCTACCCTCTTTTGGTTTGAGGTGACTTATGGACTCTTTTAATAACACGAGTGAGGAGCTTCGCACCTCTCCTAATTTTGATGGTGTTTTCATTTCCAAGGCTGTGTATGAGCACTTTCAGAAGGTGATGCCTCAATTTGCAGAAGCAACTAGTCTTGTTGCTCAACAAGGTACAACATTCCATGTTAATGGTAGTAACCGGTGGATTCTCGATTCAGGGGCTTCTGATCATATGACAGGTAATGCAACCTTGTTTTATTTTTATACCCCTTACTATCAACTGTCACGAATAAGAACAGCTGATGACAGCTTTTCTACTATTGCTGGAAATGGATCCATTAAACTTTCTGAACACATTACTTTGAACTCAGTCCTTCATGTTCCCTCTCTTACTTGTAACCTCATCTCTATCAGCAAACTTACATCTGAGATAAATTGTGTTGCGAAGTTCTCTATCCATGCTTGCGTTTTTCTGGAACACGACTTGGGGTTGAAAATTGGTAGTGCTAAAGAGGAAGAAGGGCTTTACTATTTTGTAAATGATCCTAATGAAACAATTTATTTTGCACACCACTCATTATCTTTGTCTAATGATTGTAATGATGTTTTATTGTGGCATCATCGGTTAGGACACCCAAATTTCTTTTATCTTCAGAAGTTACTCCCAAACTTATTTATCAATAAAAAACCCAGTTCTTTTTCTTGTGATATTTGTCAGTTTGCAAAGCATCCTCGTGTTTCTTATCCTCCTAGAGTTCGTCATGATTCTTCTCCATTTACCTTGATTCATAGTGATATATGGGGCCCAGCCCGTGAGAAAAATATATTTGGTGCTCGTTGGTTTATTACTTTTATTGATGATCATTCTAGGGTATGTTGGGTATATATTTTAAAGGATAAGTTTGATCTTGCATCCACCTATAAAAACTTTCATGCTATGATTCAAACTCAGTTCCAGACTTCTATCAAAATTCTTCGAACTGACAATGGTACTGAATATTTTAATTCTGTTCTTGAAAATTATCTCACCCAACATGGTATTCTCCATCAAAGTTCTTGTCCTAACACCCCTCAACAAAATGGGGTGGCTGAAAGAAAAAATAGACATATTCTTGAAGTTGCTCGAGCTCTTTTGTTTACCATGCATGTCCCTAAATATATATGGGGGGAAGCTGTCTTGCATGCATCATATCTCATCAATCGGATGCCTTCTCGTGTCCTAAATTTTCATTCCCCTTTATCTTGTCTTACCAACACCTTTCCATTTTTTTCGGGCTCATTCTTCCCTTCCTCTCCAGTTTTTTGGCTGTGTGGCTTTTGTACATGTTCCTCCCCATCAAAGGTCCAAGCTCGATCCTAAGTCTATTCGATGTGTCTTCATAGGATATCCTCCTAACCAAAAGGGTTACAAATGTTACTTATCTTCTCTCCGTAAGGTCTTTGTTTCTACGGATGTCACATTTTATGAGATACAATTCTTTTTTCCTTCGACTTCTCTTCAAGGGGAGTCAATTGGGGTAGATGAAGATAAGTCTTGGAAACCAAATGAGTCTGTTGTTCTACATAGGGGGAGCTATTGTGCCAGAGATGGAAGATCTTCTTGGTAAATGAGGAAAAATTTACAGCAGGCGAAAAACACTTCAGGAGCCTCTAGACTTCCAAGATTCTGACTCGAGTCCTAGTTCCAACAACCCAATACTTGAGTGCATTGATGCAGCCGACCTAAATTTGCCTATTGCTCTTCGAAAAGGTACCAGATCTTGTACTTCTCACCCTATTTCTCATCATATCTCGTATGAAAAGTTATCCCCAGATTTTCGTGCTTTCAACACTATTTTAGACAGTCCAAAAATACCAAAAAACATCCAAGAAGCACTTGATGACCCAAAATGGAGGAATGCAGTCTTTGAAGAAATGGATGCACTTAAAAAAATGGAACTTGGGAATTTGTAGCATTACCCAGAGGAAAGAAAACAGTAGGTTGCAAGTGGGTGTTCACAATAGAATTTAATGCAGATAATAACATCAACAAGTATAAGGCGAGATTGATTGCTAAGGGATTCACTCAGACTCATGGGATAGACTATCAAGAGACATTTGCCCCAGTTGCCAAACTTAACACTATCCGAGTTCTACTATCATTTGCTGCCAACCTTGATTGGCCCTTGCAACAATTAGATGTAAAGAATGCCTTCTTGAATGGAGATTTACATGAAGAAGTTTATATGGATCCACCACCTGGTTTTGAAAAAGGAGACGGTTTAGTATGCAAGTTGAAGAAGTCTCTCTATGGGCTTAAACAATCCCCTAGAGAGTGGTTTGAGAAGTTTACCCAAGCCGTGAAGGGAAGAGGATTCCTCCAAGCTCAGACTGATCACATTCTATTTTATAAACACTCTGATGGTGGCAAAATTGTTATTCTCATTGTTTATGTTGATGACATAATTGTCACCGGAAATGATTGTGAGAAGATAAGCTCTTTGAAGCAGTGTTTAGTTGTCCAGTTTGAACTGAAAGATCTTGGAGTTCTCAAATATTTCCTTGGCACGGAAATTGCTTGTAGTAAGGCAGGAATTTCTTTAACTCCGAAGAAATATATTCTAGACCTGTTGCAAGAATTAGGAATGCTTGGGTGCAAGCCAACAGAGACTTCAGTTGATCCTAATGTTAAATTGGGAATTCAAGATGGGAAAGAAGTTGACAAAGAGCAGTACCAAAGGTTGGTAGGGAAGTTGATTTACTTATCTCACACTCAGCCTGATATTGCATTTGCGGTTAGCATGGTTAGTCAATTCATGCATTCTTCTAAGGAAAAACACCTTAGTGTAGTTTATAGAATCCTCAAGTACCTCAAAAACACCCCTGGTCGAGGAATGTTCTTTCAAAAGGGGCACAAGAGGATGATTGAAATCTACAGATGCATATTGGGCTGGCTTGGCAATGGACCAAAGGTCCACTTTAGGGTATTGTACCTATGTCTTGGGAAATCTTGTGACATGAAGAAGTAAGAAACAAACAGTTGTGCCAGAAGCAGTGCAGAAGCAGAATTTCGGGCTCTAGCCCATGGTATTTGTGAAGGAATCTGGTTAAAAAGACTTCTTGAGGAATTGAAGATCTCTTATTCCCTACCTGCCAGATTGTATTGTGATAATAAGGCTGCTGTCAGTATTGCTCAAAATCCAGTTTACCATGACAGAACTAAACATGTGGAGGTTGATCGTCATTTTATCAAAGAAAAATTCAAGGATGGTAGTGTATGTTTGTCATATATACCTACCAAAGAGCAGACGACAGATATTCTTACCAAAGGATTACACAAGTCCACCTTTGAGGATTTGATTAGCAAGTTGGGAATGATTAATATATATCTCCCAACTGGAGGGGGAGAGTCCATAAGTTACAGTGAAGGAGAGGAACAAACGCGATTGGAGGTGACTAGATAGTGTTTCTGGAAAATGACAGAGAGAAATGACTTAAGGTTTTTTAATATATATATACCATGTAGAATATTCTAGAGTATTAGAATAAGTTGTGGAATATTCTAGAGTAGTAGAATTAGTTGTATATAATGAACTATTTGGATTTCAATCTGAATAAATGAAAAAGAGTATTCATATTCAATATTTACAATGACACAGACCTCTTTATATATGGCCCTCATTAGTTGATCAAGACCCTCATCATATTTTGATATTGTTTTGAGGATTGTTATCACTTTATTATGACTGTGCTGATTATCATGGTCATGGTAAATGTACCACGATCATGATCAATTGTAGAGTTTTCAAATGTTAATAAATTTATGCAATTTCTAACTCTTTTACTCAATTGAGTGACGATACTTTTGCAATATGAAATTAGAGTCCAAATGTGAGTTCTATCAAGAAAATATATGCAAAATAAAACAAAAACTTACATAAGATACTACAAAAAAAGTGGTTTATCACACCCTTATTATGTTAAAATATATTTTGCAAGGGCAAACGAATGGACGGTTAGTTAGTACCCACCATTCATAAAAAGACACTGAAGAAAACAATTGGTTTGTCCAGTCTGCAGTCTTTATGTTTTAATCTGATAACGGGATGTTCTTCAACAACGCAACTCCACTGGAAAGGCAAAAATATTGATAGAAATGAAGAGGTAATGCTAGTTTTTGATCTTCGAGGACGAACTTTCCATGAGTTGGGGCTTCCAAAAGAAGTTCGTAAAGACAAATATTGTGAGTCAAAATTACAGGTTTTGCACGGATCACTTTGTGTATGGCAATTGCCTTGGATTGGCTTTGGTGATTATGATCAAGAGTTGTAGATATGGGTAATGTGTGAAATACGGTAACTCGTTTGGAAGAAGGATAATTCTATTGTCGTCAAGACGAAAATTCGTTATGTGGAGATCATCACTCCCGTATGCTTCTCGAAAAATGGTGACCTTGTTGCACTGGATTCATTCGACTAGGTACTCAAACTGGATTCCAACGCTAACATGAAAGAGAATTGAGTGCTCCATTTAGTTCGCTATAAAGAGGACCTGATTGTGTACTCAGTCTATGTTTTCGGTGTAATATTGTTTGTTAACGCTTCAATGCTTGTTAGTAGATAGTTGATTATGTTTCAGCCTTGCCTTTTTGTTAATTAAATTGTACTAGTTGATATATAGGCGGTCAATTATGTTTTAACAAGCTTATAAGTTAATTAATCTTTCACTATTTTGTTGTTATTATGCACTGATTTGGAAGATTTTCAATGAGAAGTTTATTTATATATGTATATATAATTAACCTTTTTGATACTTTCTCTTATTATGCACTCATCAATTATGTTTCACCAAAATTACCTTTTAATTAGTAATCATTAAGTCACAATAACTTGAAATAAGTGGATACTAATTAAGTATTTGATAAAAAAAAGAGATTAAACACAACCCTTTTATGAGTCCGTTTAATTAAGCTAAAGTTTATTTATTTTCTTTATTTTTTTTACATAAGTCAAACATAGATGACCATGATCAAATGAGTTTGAACGACGAGGATACTAATTAATAATTTATTTGAGAAAATAGAAGATTAAAAACGTAACCCTTTTATGAGCCCGTTTAATTAAGCTAAAGTTTATTTATTTTAACAAAGGTCAAACTGAATTGACCATGGTCAAATGAGTTTGAATTAAGAGGTAAACATCCATTCGAAAGAGAACATGTATGGCCTCTCAATCCAGAAGCTACATATGCCTCTGATAAAAATCACCAAAACAAAAGCCATTTTCAATAGTAGACACGTACGTTAAACTAAGGAACATGATCACCAGTAAAGAAAAGCAAATTAAACAACTTTAATCTGACATTGAAAGTAAACTAAGGTTCAGGGTGAGAAACACACATGAAATTTAACAACAATTCTCGTTCTTGATCCCATCTACAAAATTTACAGGCAGTCAGGTCGTCATCTTCATCGTGTCGGATAATCGAAGACCTTGACTTTGGTCTCCAACCATTGCATGACATTTTCGATTGACATATAAAAAAGGTTTTTCTGACCAATAACTCATTTCCTAGCAAGCATTCATGCCTCAATAAGTGTTTCAATCTGTCCCTGCACTTCATAACACATTTGGTCATCCTTAAAAAGTGCAGATATTTCAAACCTTCTCCTCGTTGGACAAAATCTATGCTGGACAACAAAATTAACCCATACAATTATTTGGCATCTGTATGACCCTGTCAGCGGCCATCTTCAACTTTGAAAGACCTTGTGGATTTCCTTTTGGTAGGGAAAAATAATCTAAATAACCATCTCAATATAAGAAATCCAAATTTTCATTTAACCTGCAAATGTCAATCAGATCCAGAGTTGGCTGATAAAGATACCATTAACGTAGAGGAAAATCGACTAGATAAAGATTTTTATATACAAATGGATCTTCGGTTGCATGTAAGAATTGCTTGCAGCAAAGTTTTGTTTGAGGGAGGTCTTTAGCAGATGTGGATGCCACCCTAGAAATGATTTCTACCAAGACAGTTTCAGGAAGAGATAATAAGTGAGTAGTAGATAAAGCAATATATAGGGGAGGTGCATGGTCTTTTGTGTTGTCTTTGCTCCATGTTTTTAGTGGTGGAGTGGTGGTAATGTTTTCTTACCTTTCACTTGTGAACTATGAAGGAAATATATAATTAAATAAATCACCACATTTCAAATGACTATGTGATACGAATCTCATAATAAATGGTCATAAGGTAAATGTTGAAAATCAGATACAGATAAATTGGAATAATAATTCATTTATCCATTCATTTTTCATTCATATTTCACCTCTTAAATGAGGTATATTTATACAAATAATGTTAACAACCTGAACACAATATTAGTAAAAATAATTCAAACTAAAAAATAACAATTCAAATTTATTCTTATCTAGACTATTTTAACAAACTGTTCACATATAATAGAAACAATAATTCAAATTCAAATTCTATTTTCAACACTCACCCTCAAGTTGGTGCATGAATATCGGTCATGCCCAACTTACCAATTGTTTCTTTAAACACTCTTCTAGAAATGACATTGGTCAATAATAAGTTCAGGAAGTACTTTAGGATAGTCCATAGCAGGTGTTTCGGTTATGTGAGGTAGAAAGAGAATTGAGATAGAGAAGAGATTCAAAACATTCCCATGTTCATGTCAATAGACTTCAGGGCTGGTCTGTGAAGGATTCAGAACAGTGCAACAAGCTTCATATCAATAACCTTCAAATGGAATACGTGCATGGAGAATTGAGTTACGAGAAGGGATTTGGAACAATCACATGTTCAGGTCAATAGACTTCAGGGTTGGTCTGTGAAAGATTCAGAACAGTGCAACAAGTCTCACATCAATGACCTTCAAATGGAATACGTGCATGGAGAATTGAGATACAAGAAGAGATTCAGAACAATCATATGTTCAGGTCAATAGACTTTAGGGTTGGTTTGTGAAGGATTCAGAGCAGTGCTTCAGGAAGAAGATTGAGATACGGGAAGGGATTCAAAGAAGATTGAGATACGGGAAGGGATTCAAGCCGAGGTCGAAGATGTGAAGGTTATGTGAGGCAAATATGAAGTTCATGATAATAATAATCATAATAATAATAATCATAATTTGTAGAGGAATTGCATAAGGTGAAGGTTAAGGAGGAGGTAATATAAATTGTTAGGAAATTGGTGGGGGTAAATATCGGGGAAATTTACACCAATGAGTCATGAGTAACCATATAAGTGAACTAGACAACACAATTTAACTCAACCTTAAGACTCAGGTTTATGAGTTTTCTCCTCACTTATATGGTGCTCAACTTTTCTATTTTTATCCAATGTGGGACTTTACCTCAAAGTCATTTATTCAATGGTGACCCTTAGAGCTTATGCTCTAGTACATGGTATCGTCGCAACACTTGCAAGACTCACTGCCTGGCCTCCATGTATGGACTCACCCATCAAGAAGACTTTCGATACAATGGATCTCCATGTCCATGAATCCACAACCGCCTTCTTACTTGTCCGAGCTAGTCACCAAGTCAAATCAGGCTATGATACCATGTTGAAAATCAGATACAGATAAATTGAAATAATAATTCATTTATCCATTCATTTCATTCATATTTCACTTCTTAAATGAGGTATATTTATACACAAACACGATTCATTCATATCTAATAGAAACAATAATTCAAATTTAAATTCTATCTTCATCAATAAAGAAATTCACAAACACGATTTTGGAAATGTTGACCATTGTAATAACACTTTGAATTATGCGAGAGAGATTATGTCATATACAATTTTGCATGAAACAGTGAATACTTTGTCGTCCTATACCAGTCTACACACACATGCCAAGTCTACTTTTTAGAATCGTGACAATAAGTAAACACAAATAAAACATTTGGTTTTATTTACTAGTTATGCTGGTCCCCCGCATAAATTTGGACTTTGGATCCTCTACATCCCCTACAGCCACCGCAATCCTTTATAATTAAGTATAAAAATATTCTTATTTATAATAACCATCAGATGTAAATTCAATGGCAAAGATCCCTGATGTAGAGGCAGCAGCTTTGCATGGGATCCATTGCCATATATTTATGTACAGACGGTACAGTTATACCCTAAAAGGCTGAACATGATTCAAATGAACCGCAAAAGCATGAGCTTTCTTACCCCATAGGGCTTGCTTTGACAATATTTAAATTGACATGCTAACCATAAAACCATGCAAACTCTAAAAGACTATGCAAACCCTAAATTGACCAAATTCAACCATCACATACTTAAGACAATGTTAATAGGAATAGGTCAACTTCAGTTGTTCAAGGTCAAACTAAATTGACCAAGGTCCAATTGAATTGACAAGGTTCATACTCTTGTTTACTAAAGTGAAAGCTCAGTGAACACACCTTACATATGAGTAGAATGATAAAAAAAACCTTGTAATATGATAACTTGCCCCTGAAGCAGATAATTGAACTTTAGTTTATGTATTGCACACTAGTTTGCTTATGATCAGAGTTAGTTAGTTGACCAATGTCATTTACGTATTGACATGGTCCGGCAAAGTTGAGGTAAGTGAAACCTTCTTGATTTATTTTCAACTACATTAATACCGTCTAAATGCTCGAGATGACACATTCTCGATCTTTCAATGACAATAATAACCCTTTGTCGACCAAAGTGAACTGTCACATACTTAAGACTAAAGTGAATTGACCAAGGTCAAACTATTTTTACTAAAGTGAAAGCTCAGTGAACACACCTTAGATTATGAGTTGAATGACCAAAATAACCTTTTAATATGTTAAGTAGCCCACTGTTGACCAAAGTCAACCTTACTTTTCCTCCTACTCATGAGTTGAACTGTGTGAAACTGGATTGACCTAGTCAAACAAGAATTGAAATATAAATGTGTATAAAAAGCATATAATTAACACATGATTAACAAAACATTTGTCAACAAAGCATGCAAAATCATATAAAGAGAAATACTTAAGTATACAAAACACAAAGTCTATATGTTCCTCCTAAGATAATGTACAGTCTCAGTGAACATAATCATTTGCTGCCCCCATAGTTTGTTCCCGAAATCCTTATCTTCTTTCTTTTGTTTTCTAGTCCATTTCACCATTAAACCATATTCATCTTGTGAACAAGTTCATCATCATCAGTGTAGCATACTGGGTACAGTTAAGCTTCTATTTTTTTTACTGAGTCAAATTCTTCCCAGTTTACACCAACCAAAATTTTCAGTCTTCCAATGGTCATATATAAAGATATGAGTAAATCAAGATGTCATTATCAGCACCCTTACAGACTGGGACATAAACATAGGACTAGTTGAAGTTCCTTCAACTTCATACCATCACATCATTCAAGCATGTCATCATTGAGCAATGGTATCTCTCAAAAGGTAAGGTTTCCACAATACAAGGCCAGAATAACCTCTTCTTCTTTGTCATTACGTTTGGCCAACCAGTAAATTGATTTTTTGAAGAAAACTCCACAATAAGAATTGAAAGCATCACATGCCGAAGTTGAATAATTAAATTTTTTACCATTTAGCTCAGTCCATACTTGCTGACTCTTGTAAACATATATCATAGTTGAATTGTTAGACTTCTCCAGGACCATTGAAACAACCAACAATTGAGAGGTAGTTGCATCATAACCTATATCTGAAGGTTGCTTGCAACCTTTTACGATCATAGTATGCCCATAAATGAGTAGTTGATAGAATTTGATGAACCAGTGTTGTAGGATTCAACAAACACAACTGTGGAAACCATTCCAGCAGTATAATTTGCATACAGAAACCAACCAAATTGATAAAAACAGGACGATCATTCCCAAATAAGTTTACCATAATTTGATCAATGGAAAAGTTATCGTTTAGATTCTTGTTGAAGTCAATGGAATAAAAATAAGGAATGGTTTCCAAAATTGCAAATAGCCTTTAAGTACGTGTTCCATATTCAGTTTGCAATTTTATGAACCTACCACTAGATATGATTCTATTCCAGCTTTTACAAACAAGTTTGATACCCACAAGTGACCTTTTAGGCACCCTCGAGAAGATCTGTATAATAAGGTCTTTTGGTAATTCCATTGACAAAATCTCCTATATGAAAATGAAAGTTATAAATTACTGGAACCAAACACACTTAGGGATTCAACTATATCAGTTCATACTCAATGATAACACTATTGAATCACATGTTAACAAAAGGGCCCCACTACAGTGTTGCACCTTCATCATCCAAATATCCATATATTATTAAAAGAAAAAGAAAAACAGAAGGTAGAAAACCCATTTGGGACCATTATTTGGTGTCTATTTTGAAGACCTAGTATTGGGTTTAGCTTATTAGCAACAATAAAAAAATTCAATCTGCAGTTGGTTCTGCATTTCAACAGTGTGACTATAAAGGATTAAGAGCAGATAGAGACAAGTTAAGTACCTTTATGGATTGTGTTTGCCTCAGAGAGGAAGAAACTAAAGGAAGGACTCTGAACTCTGAAAAGGATGACGCTATGACAGTCTAACAGATAATTGAACAACCAGCTAGTTCAGAAAGCAAGAAGTAGGGGTTACAGATCCTCTCTCATTATTGGCGGGAAGTAGAGGTGCAGTACGGGGGCGCCGGGTTGACAATTGAAGGTGACTCATCAATGGTGAGCGGACGAAGACCTTCAAGAACATAGACGCTTGATCTTCGAAGGCGTGGAAGAGGTGGTTCCGGGGATGAGTGCAGAAAAGTCAAAGCGAAGGCTGAGTCTAAGAAGAAGTGAGAACGACGAGAAATAGAGAAACTAAGTGGGACACGAGGTAAATTACTCATAATTTTAAAAGATTGTTCTCTTTATTTATTTTCTTTATAATGAACTTAGGTCAAGTTCAATTGACCATGGTCGAATGAGATTGACCTTTCGTGAACACAAATTTGATCGAATTACAAAAATAACCTTTTAATTAGTGATCAATAGGTCACACTAACTAGAACTAAGTGGATACTAATAAAGTAATTAAAAAAAAAGGAGAATAAACTTAGATCAAATTGGATTGATCATGATCAAATGGGTTGAACATCAATTTGAAAAAGTCAATATTTGTTGACAATTTTTAAAAAAAAAATGACCACTTCATAAATATTTAATCGAGTTATCAACATCGATAGGTCATACTAATTAAAATTAAGAGGATAATATTAAAGTATATTTTCAAAATAGGATATTAAAAACATAACCTTTTTATGAGCCTATTAAATTAAGCTTAACATTTTATAATGAACTTAGTTCAAGTTGGATTGACCATGGTCAAATGAGTTAGACCTTTGGTCAACATTAATTTGAAAAAGTCAATTTTACTAGACATTTGTAAAAAATAATGACCGCACCATAAAATTTAATCAAATTACCAAAACAACCTTTTTATTAGTAATCAACAGGTTAGTCTAACTTGAATTAAGTGAATACCAATAAAGTAATAAAAAGAGGAAAATAAATTTAGATCAAGTTTGATTGACCATGGTCATGAGTTGTACTTTAGGTCAAACATCAATTTGAAAAAGTCAATATTTATTTACACTTGTCAAGAAACAATGATCACACCATAAAATTTAATCGAGTTACCAAAATCAATAGGTCACACTAACTAGAACTAATAAAGTATAAAAAGGATATTAAAAACAAAAACCCTTTTGTGAGCTCGTTAAATTAAGCATAAGTTTTATTATTTTTTTATGATGAACTTAGGTCAAGTTGGATTTACCATGGTCAAATGAGTTGGACCTTTGGTTAACATCAATTTAAAAAAAGTCAAATTTACTGGACATTTGTCAAAAAACAATGACGTACTGCATCATAAAATTTAATCGAATTACCAAAATAACTTTTTAATTAATAACAAATATGTCACACCAATGTGAACTAAGTGGATACCAATAAAGTATATAAAAAAAATAAGAGATTAATAACATAACCCTTTTATGAGTCCATTTAATTAAGCTTAAGTTTATTTTCTTTAATTAAGCAAAAGGAATAATAGTTATTGTTCACTGTTAATCGGATGAATTAAACGGTTAGGATTCTTTGACTGTGTTTGACTGCGTCATTTATTGCCTACTCATGAGCATCAAGACTCGACCCAAAAAGGGTATGAGAAACAAAACTTAACTTTTCGAAATGGTGGAATAATATATCCTTTGTACATATGGTTGATACAGTCGAGACAAACTTATACTTTGTTTACGTGATCGCAAATGTACATGTCTCAATAATAAATAAAAAATTGTCCCATTATAGGTGCATATGCATGGCAATCTACGTAGAATTGCATGCTAGTCTTTCTTTTTCTTTACAAATACTTGAACACATACCCAAAGCAAATGTTTCACTCTAGCTAGTCTATTTTATTAAAATTAATATTTACGCTTTATATGAAAAATAGCATGATTCACTCTACTTGAAAAATAACAGCCTTTTTTTGGACATATTAAGATTCTCTGAACATTATTACACCAACAACAAAACAAGTCTCTTTTATCCAATATAATTAATTTCCTTCGTGTTTTCGTATATTGATAGAGACACAACTATAAGACATGGTTGATAAATACAAGACAAACCTTATACATATTAGAAAGATTTGAGAATTTCTATTTATATAAGGAAGCATAAATGATAAAAGGAGAATAGAGAAATCGTACAAAATTATTAAATTTATTAAAAATAATAGAATTTACGGTGAAAGAGTTCAAAACACTCTTTAGCTCTCTAAACCCAAAATACAAATATCCTTATGAAAGGATACTAGAGGTAATTGTCTAACCAAAAATGGTTACAATAGAAAAATAGAAAACAATTATAGTCATAACACAACTTATGTTAATATAACACCAGACTAAATGTTCCTTTCTATGTGACTAAATGCTCCACTAGATTACAGAAGTTTGGAAGACCTATACAGAAGACAAGAGTACTAAACTAGATGACTAACGCTATCGTCCACCCTATCTCTATCTTTATCGTCCATCGTTCAACAATCAAAAATCTCCACCTTAGTTCAATAAGATTCTAAATTACAAGTAACTCAATTCATTTCCAGTAATCTACGTTAAGTAGATCTAGACAATGCATGAACTTGCTTCTTGGAACATGCTTCATGAATATATCAATTGGTCACTTGTATCAACTTTCTGAACTTTGACCATCTTCTCAGAACGAATGAAGTGGTATCTGATGTTAATGTGCTTAGTCCTCTCATGATGGATTTGATCCTATTGTAGAAAATGATAGCCTTTTCATGTGGAAACCCAAGATTGCTAATCAGACCATTTAGCTAGATTCCTTCCTTTGTTGCTTCTGCTATAGCCATGTACGTTGCCTTTTTAGTGGATAAAGGAAATGTGGGATGAAGTTTCACCCTCCAATTGACAAAAGAGTTGCCAATCGTGAATGCGTACCTGGTCACAAATATTGTTGCATCCAAATCTATAACATAGTCAGAATCTAAGTAACTAGCAAAAGCACAGGATGTGTCTCCATGGTAGAGGAGTCCAATATCAGTTGTACCCTTAAGCTACCTGAGTATATGTTTCACAACTTACCAATCTTCCTTCTTACGATTACCTATATTACCTAATCATAACACTAATTGCTTTTGCTAGATCTGATCTGGTGCATAACATAACATACATGAGACTACCTATAGAACTTGCATAAGGAACATGAGACATGTATTCCTTCTCTGATTCTAACTGAGCAGTATTGAGTTCAAATAGACGAATGGAAATTGTCAGAAGAGTACATACTAGTTTTATGGATGCCATCCTAAAATGATTGAGCATTTTCTGAATGTATTCCTTTTGACACATAAAGAGCTTCTTTTGGACTTGATCCCTCTTGATCTCCATGCCCATAATCGTTTTAGCAGCTCCCATGTCCTTTATCTCAAATTCACTACTAAGTAGTGACTTTAACTTTTGAATTGCCAACAAATTTTGAGATGCTATAAACATGTTGTCCACATTTGATAGTAGATAGATGTGGGAACCATCCTCCACTTTTCTATGATAAACACATAAGTCATAGGGACTTCTGATGTACCCATAAGAGATAATGAACTTATCGAATCTCTTATACCATTGCCTTGGTGATTTCTTCATCCCATAAAGAGACCTTTTCAATCTAGAGACAAACTTTTCCTTTCCTTCCACCTCAGAACCTCTAAGTTGTTCTATTAGAATGTCTTCCTCCAATCTTCCATGGAGAAAGATAGTTTTGACATCGAGTTGCTCTAACTCCATGTCTAGAGTTGCCACTAGGGCCAACAAAACACGTATTGTGATGTGTCAAACTACTAGAGAGAACATCTCATTGTAGTTCATTCCTTCCTTCTGATTGTAACCCTTTGCTACTAGACATGTGTTTATAATAGATGACTTCTTTAGTGGACGATCCAGATTTCTTCTTGAAGATCCACTACTTGTCCGCCTTCAGGTAGCTCAACTAACTCCAAGTTTGGTTCTTCTGAAGGGATTTCATCTCTTCATTCATAACCATTGTCCATTCCTCAGCTTCAGAATAAGAAATTACTTCCTAATAAGTGTTTGGTTCGAATGAATCGATTTTTTTCTGCTATTTGTAGTATAAGACACTATATCAAAGTCATATCTTTCAGGAGCTTTGATTTGTCTTTGTGAATTTTTGGGTGCTATGGTTTTGGGCTGCTTCAGATGGTTTTGACCCATCCAATAAGTCCCCTTAACTGGTGCTAAATTTTGATTTTGAGGGTGCATTTAAAGATCCTGATAAGTTTCATCGGGTGCTTCAAATTGCTTTTGATCATTAATGTTTTTGATTATGGAGCTCTCAAACTCCACCTACTTAATGACATCCTTAGCCTTGCCGAAATCTTCCTTAGATTTAGAATGAAACATAAAGAGTTCATAAAAAATGACATCTCTACTTAGAATGACCTTTCTTTCAGATGCAAACCAGACTCGAAATCCTTTGACTCTATCTTCATAAAGAATCCATTCTTGGTTTTGCGCTCCAACTTACCTTACCTACCAAATAGTATGTCGAACATCCAAACATCTTCAACATTGACCATACCTCAATAAGGGTCTTGAAGTCTATGGCATTGGACGATGAGTGATTCACAAGATAGCATGCTTGCTAACTATCACAGCCCAAGAACTCCCATTCAATCTTGAATTGGATGGCATGCATTCGGCCTTTTCCAAGAAGGTCCTGGTCATACCTTTAGCTACTCTATTTTGTTGTGGAGTATAGTGTACATTATGTTGTCTTGTTATGCCTTCATCTCTACAAAATTCATTGAATTCAAAAGAATAGAATTCTAAGCCATTGTCTATTCTCCTAAGACACTTTACTGTCTTTCCTATTTGATTCTTCATAAGAATCGTCCAATGCTTGAAAATTTTGAAAGCTTCAAATTTCTGCTTCATCACGAATACCCATGTCATCTTGGAGTAATCATTGATGATAGAGAGTAAAAATCATGCCTTTCCCAGTGATGGAACTCTTGAAGGCCCCCAACAGTTAGAATGGTCATAGTCTAACATGGCATTCGTTGTGTGCTCAGCCTTTGGAAACTTCCACTACTACAAAAATTGGTTTTAACATCGCTAAGTTAACATCGGTTTTCTCAAAAACCAATGTTAACGAAAATGTGGTGGCAAACTTGTAATTAAAAAAACATAGTTAACATCGGTTTTCTTAAAAACTTGGAAAACCGATGTTAAAGTGGTCATGTTAACATCGGTTTTTAAGAAAAACCGATGTTAATGTCTTCCTGTTAACATCGATTTTCCAGGTTTTTAAGAAAACCGATGTTAACATGACCACATTAACATGGGTTTTCTTAATTTTTTAAGAAAACTGATGTTAATAGGAAGACGTTAACATCGGGTTTCCAATGAAAATCGATGTTGTTGTTATTATAAAAGTTTCCCCTCTTGCGCCTATCTCTCACTCTCAGTCTCAGCCTTCACTGCTCGTTCTCTCAGCCTCCACTATTCGTTCTCTTAGCCTCCAGTCTCGGTGCTCACGGCGCTTCCACGGTGGTTCTGGTTCTAGGTGGTGTTGCTCACGGCACTTCCACTCTCTCGATTAATACTCTCACCGGCTCCTACAAGGTTAGCATTCCTCCTTTGGTTTATGTCCTATGATTCTTCTTTAAAGACTCAAAGATGAGGATGACTTGTTTGTAACATTAGGTACTGCTTCTAACGCTAGTGTCGCTCACATTTTAGTCGATCTCACTGTCACTCGTGCAGCTGTGGCTTCTCACTCTCACTCTCTCAGCTCAGGTACTATCTCTTTCTCTCTTTGTTTCCAATTCCATTGCGGAGAAAATTGTAGCTCTTTAAAGTTTGCACTTATTGTTAGTGGTAGGCAGGATAGGGTTCCAGTGCGGATGGTTATGGTATTTGTTGTTTGAACTACTGCTTTATTGCTTGAACTACTGCTTTGAAGGCTGCTAACTTGACTAACTTAATCAAAGGAAGTTACAGTTTATTGTTATCAATTATGTGTGAATTATTGTTATAGAGTATTAGGATGATTAACAGGAGGATGTAGCATTACTTGTGATTTGCATTGCATAGTATGATTTGCATATAGAGAATGAATAAGGCCATTGGAAGCTGAGTGGTGGTGTTGATCAATTCCACAACATCTTTTGGATTGGTGGAGGTTAAGGAGGACAAGGTCATTGGATTGGAAGCTGAGTGGTGGTGTTGAATTCCACAATAGGCTTAGACTGATACCATATAGAGAATGAATAAGTTGTTTATTTTAAACACACAATTTGAGTACAAGGCAACAACATTTATTAAGTTGTCTGTTACAACTAGATAAGATAGAAGCTTTCTAATTTGAATTATTAAATTATCCAATCCTAACAGATTGGTAAACATAACAGCTAATGAGATAAATAACCAAAAAATTCTATTTTGTATAGTTTATAAGGGTCATTTCATTTCTTCTTTGCAGTATTTTGCATGCATGTCCCTATGTTATTCAAAAGCGATTATAGGAATGAAGTTCATCATATTTGAGATATCTCGTTGATTTTATTGTGTTCCATGAATTGGAAATCTGACCTTATTTTGTTGGAGTTTGTATATGTGTATTCATGGTTAAATTTGAAATGTAGTTTAATTTGAGTAAAATGATGGCTTGTAGAGAAAGCTTTCCGGTCTCGTAAAATAATTTCATACTGTTTGTATTGGAAAAGGTTTTGTGTGTCTTTTTACACAACCCTCCTTGCAAGGCAATGTACCACCACTACTATAGGGAGGTTATACATTGAAAAATGTGGTATAAGCAAATGGGCTGCAACATCTGTTCATTCAACTGGATTCCCTATACTAATTCCACTCCTATTTTACTCTCTAACATATACCAACTTAAAAAATGAGCCCAACAATGATTCCTCAAAAACCAAGCCATAACTTTCCATCATATTTTCCTGGTACATAGTTTTGGGCTTAATGTGTGCATTGATGAAGTTGATGTATGCCTATGGACTTTCATATCTTCCTCTTTCCATTTATGCTCTAGCATGTGCATCCTAATTAGGCTTCAATGTAGTGTTCACTTTCTTCATCAATTCCCAAAAGTTCACTGCATTGATATTCAAGGCTATAGTCCTCCTTACCAAAGATTTTAATTAACTATTATGTTTGTTTAAGAGAAGGGAAAATGAAGGATTTTAACAAAAAAATGATATAAATGTTGTGTCTCATCTTTGAATATAACATCTTCACTATTCAACATCATTTGTATGCAGTTGTCATTTTCCTCTTTGCATCGTCATCACCAGATTCATTGTTGGAGATTGTCATTGACCATCCTCTCAGGTACTTACAAAAGTCTTTCATATTTTGTTTAGCTTCTATATGTAATGCATGCTTTTGTAAATTTTTTTACAACATCCCTTTTAACCCTTACTTTATCTAAATCACTTGCATTCCATCACCATGATTTCTTTACAGGAAGAACAACCAAGTGAGCCTACAACCCTAGTTACATCGCCACCATTAGTAGAACCAAGCCACAGTCAGCCTCTGCTCCTTCACCAAAGGTAAGCCTTCTGTTAAACTTAAATGTAAACCAATTAAATATGTTCTCAGTATTAACAACCTTTGACCTCTAAAACTCGTGCATGATCATCAACGCCGACCATGATCATTTTATTACTATATTATACAGTAGTAATCATTGATTGTGACTTATTCTATTATGAGAATGTTAGAGTGTATAAGAGTATGTAAAAGGCTACATGAGTTTGAAGCTTGATATACTTTGATAGCTATGGTGTGTGCTCTTTTATTTGTGTTTGTTAAAAATAAGGTATATAGTCTAATTATAATAACCATGATTTCTTAAAAAAAAAAAAAAAAACATTAGCGACGGATTTAGCGACGGCCAGTGGCTGGCGTGATTAGCGTGGGATCTGGCGCGGTTAGCATGAAAATGCACCAGAAGACCAATCTTCATGGGGATCTGGCGCGATTAGCGCCAGGAAGCAGACTGGGGGCCTATAAAAGGCCATTTTTCACGTTTTGGGACGAAAGAAAAGCTTATTCTTCTTCCTTTTTCGTTTTCTGCCATTGACAAGCTTGGGGAGCTTCATATCTCTTCCATACTTCATCTAAACACTTTCCACCCAACTAGAAAGTTGATTAGAACTCCTCCATGAGCTAGATTCCAGCTTCAATTTCTCGAGAGAACCATCAATCGGAGAGATCCCGTTCTCTAAGGAACTTTGTAAAACTGAGTTGGGAAGGCAAAGAAGGCGATTCAAGGATGCTAAAACTTGGAGAAGTGATCCTTCAGCCTTCCTTGACTGTTTAGAGGTAAGAAACTCAAGTTTTACCGATTGATTTGGGAAATTGTTCTTGGGATGAATAGTGACCCAATTGTGTTAGGGCCGGAATTAGGCTTGGGTTCTTTAGAAAAGTATGCTCAGGGGATTGTTTTGATGAATACTGAGCTTTGAATCATGACTATTGATGAAGTTTGGTTTAAACTCTGATATCTGTACGAGTAGGAGGAATGTTGGTTAAATGGAGGGAATTATGACATGTATGAGCATACGTGCTTTTACTAAAAATGTTCAGGGGACTGTATAGAAGCCGATTATATGTTGAAGTGATTGATTTGAATAACTTGATTATTCTTGGGATATAGAAGAGTTAAGCAATTGTATGCTTTAAACTAGTTTATGCAGAGTCTAGGGAGACTCTAAGATCTTGGTTGGGCCAAGATAGATCCTGTTGAGGGTCTGTGAATCGCCTATAAGGTGGTTAGCTTTGATAACCCTAAGATAGAGAACAGAGAGGTTTTAATGGAAAGGAATAGCATTTCCTTTCATTCTAACGGTTGAGGACCGTTATTGAT
>QARZ01000523.1:0-39438 GCA_013407115.1 Glycine latifolia
TTTTTTTTTTCTTTAATAATTTGTTCTGGTGCAGATCCTTTAATAATTTGTTCTACCAAAATAACCTATACAATAACATATCCCACGAAGCATAAGTGTAGCATCTGAGTACTTGTAAGTCACTGGATGCCATCCCCAGCACTGATGTGTCAGCGATGTGCATGTGATTTCTTCTTCAAGGCTCGTTTGCTATATTTAGGAAAGCAACCACTCAAATAAGTAAATTGAAGCTAACATAGTAATCACATTAAAATTAAATGCTTGTAATGTTAAACCAACCATACTTACAGTTTAAATCAAAAGTCACAAATCTATAGCCATCTGTTTTTCATATGATGCTTTATTTAACTTCAAAGAAATGCAGTAATGTAAATTTGTAATTAATTCAATATTTAAAACATCTAGAACCAATAATGGATAAGCATCATCCCAGTTTGACCTTAGTCTTACCCAAATCATACAAATAGAAGACCCAATTTTCATTGCAAAATTAGTTTCTTCTTGAGATCAAATTTTTAGCATAATAAATTATGCCAAACAAATAGTTCAGCCAAAAGTTAAATTGACACAAATAGGAGATAGGGTCAACACTGTAATTGTTAACTAGTCAATCATAACAACATATACATCACGTCTCTGGCTCTCTTGAGATCCACAGTTTGTATATGATACACATGCACCCAGACATAGAAACAGTGAAAAGCGGGTAAAAAAAAGGATCCTTACAGCCAGTAATGTCTGGACATAGTGTTCATATGGTATACAGTTATGCACCTTAGATGTGTCAGGCTGTCAGCAGGTTGCATGAAGGAAGAAATATAGTTTACAATTGTTAATTTATATAAATTACAAGAACTTAATTGACATCATATATAAGTTCACAATCTAATATTGGATTACTTCATGACATTTTATGAGCAAAAGACAATAAATAAATGAATAAATTTATGATTGAAGCTAAAATAGTAAGAAGATAACATTTATAAATAATTTTTACATGCATAATTTCATATAGAGCACTTACAATGTAATTAGCCCTCCAAATTTCTGGCAGTGACTTTTTCTACATTATTAAATGCATAGGTAAGAAAAATGAAGAATAAATGAATAAGGCTGTCAGCATGAAAGAGACATGAAAATGATTGGCTTAAATACTAAAAGATCCATGACTCAAAACATGTATGGAAAGCCAGCCATGAGTTTATAACATTTAATGATATTTTGATGGACTCCTAAATTGAATCAAGTCCTGTTTGCCCTGATCTTCCTTGCAATGGAAGTCAATCTTCAATTCACTCAAAACAGAGTAGGGAACTCTCTCATTGAATGGGGTTGTTTATGTTTTTCTAAATTCAGAAATAGGTTATGGAAGAAGACTAGAGATGGATTGGGAATGACACCATGGAATAGGAATTCCAATAAGTCTTGCAAGAATCACCACAATAGCTGGGAGGCCATTGATAAGAAACAAGAAGTTCTTGACTAAGAACAAAGGGAGAAAACTCTCACCAACAATTCAGCAATTGTATTAATCATCCAAAGATCCTTTACATTCAGTTTTTGGGACCTTATATAGGCCATGAATTACAAGCTAAATGACACTAAAATGTAATGAAAATACAAGTGAAATGAAGCCTAAATGAAGCTTGAAGTGCAAGCTTTCTTTAAAATGACCCTTGGCTTCTAAGTTTCGCACTTTTGTAGAGTTTACTGATTTAATCGATTATTTCATCCATGTAATCAATTATTTAACCTAAATAATCGATTACTTGTTTTGGTAATCAATTATTTTGCTCTTATCCTTCCTGGAAACTGATATATGAACAAAATAATCGATTAATTCGACATGTAATCGATTAAAACAGAGCTATTTACACTTTTCAGGCTGATTTAATCGATTACATGATGCTTTTAATCGATTACAGGTATCAAAATATGCTTTTAATCTGTTACAGGATGCTTTTAATATGTTAAAACAGACAACACTCCTTTTGTGTTTCCACTATTTTTGTGGACTTCTTCTTGATTTTCCAAGAGATACAAGTTAGATTGGATATGATCTTGAAGTGCTTGAGTCCTAGCTCTTTAGCTTGCATTGATCGTCCATCATATTTGAAGAGGGTGAAACCCTGAGGGATGAAAAAGAAAGAACAAAGATAGAAAATAAATACTCCCTACAATGTTTAACCTGTGCAATTTGGCACATTTTCTAAGGTCATTACCTCATTGATGTATAACTTTGTTTTTATAGGAGTCTAACATTTTAAAGGAAGTGTGTGAAACCATTAATAAAAGATAGACTACAATGGATTGTTTCTCCCATTACCTTGCAGTATCTTTCAAACATGGGAAAGACAGTTTCATCCTTCACTACAACCTTCATATGCTTTCTGATCAGAACAGCCCACTGCAGGAGAATATATACTTTATTAAGATAGGAATAAGATGAATTATTTGGTAATGCAAGTCATGTACTTTAAGGTTTAGAATGAAGTTACAGTAAACTAAGAACTACATTATAAGCATACCTGACCTGAGATCCTTTCCTCCAAATATAGACAAGAATAACAACATACATTTTTGGATTGTAAAGGCTTACTTTCGTGTCAGCAAAGCTGGTCACATTTTAATGTCAAAAAAATTAAATTTTTGGCAAATTAATAACTAAATTTAACTAAAAGTAGCTCTTTATCAAATATAACCTCTCAATAGGATATATGAGGAATAGTAGTTTCAGAACAAACATATAATGTCAGTAACTTCACTTACTAAAGTTAGTGGTGTAATTTTAAAAAATTGAGATTTCAACTTTTAGTCATCACATGATAAACATTCAAAGAGAAAAAAGGGGGGGGGGTAACATTACAGAACCAATGTGCTGAAGCATAAGACAAATGCAAATCGTCACATGTTGATAAAACTTGTTGATGTTGACATGATGTAGTCATATGTATAGCTGAAGTTGTATAGAGGTATACAGTTGAAAAGAGATCAATCAACTGAAATATAATGAGGTGGTTGGCGAAAAAATATAGAAATATCAATGCAATTTCTTCTATCAAATAATTAAGCAAAGTGAAGCCACGTTAAAGAAATCATACTTTCAAAACTATATATAAGAAGTGAGTACTTATACTATAAGTCCAGAAAGTGATAGGCAAAAGTAAAAGGACTAAACATCCATAGTTGTTAAGTGGGTTTGTACCCTCGCCTATCTGATACAAAAACAAAGCATTATTGATAGGATCACTAAGTACATGTCTAAGTAAAAGACACTCAGCCTCTATCACGCTTGCTTCTCCCCATTCAACCTGGAAATAGATCACATGGACTAAATAAATATCATGAACTTACAAGCATAAAATATAATGGGATTGCAGGTTTTTAAGCTTTATTTTCTGTAAATTTTCAGGCAGTACAGTTAAATTGGACACAATAATTGAAAGTTTACTTTTAGAGAAACAATTATAAATATGTTTAGATTTTTCGGACAAAAATGGGATTGCAACTTTTTAAGCTTTATTTTCTGAAAACCATTGACAATATGAACAGTAGACAGCTCAGATTTTTCGTACAAAAATGGGATCACAACTTTGTAACAACAAATTCTGGACAATTTTTAAACAGTTTGGTAAAATAGAATCAAATTATTAAAAATTAACTTTTAGAGAAAAAAATCATTCTTATTAGGCATCTTAATCACCAATGCTGTCTCTAAAAGAGAAGAATTAATATACACTTCTAAACACATATGCGAGTAAGGATAACTACATATGTAGGGCATTTAATTCTATACCTAGTAAAAGAGTTATACCTGTTCACATTTTTATAAGAAATCATGTCTAAACTACTAGGCTATCCACTTGCTCTCTCAATAAAATATGCTTCAAAGACTCAAAACGGAACAGAAGGATGCTTATGTATAAATCCTTTTAATTTAAAAATCATAATTCATCCTTGGGTTAAAGCTACAGTTGAGAAAGAGGGGAATAAAGAACAATTAATTCTTTTTATCAGAGAGAGGACCTTGGTTTCCACTAACTCTACTATTTAGCATGTGTTCTATTTGATAAAGAAACAGGCGAGTGAATTTTAGATCACTAAGAGGCAAAACATAGTTCCCTATGGGCCTCACATACAAAATGGATTGTGAAACTTGACACTAGGTACAAAGTTGATTTCACAAAAGGAATTCTCTTACAACATAAGCAGTGGGTAAGCACACCAAGTCAAGTGTATCAACTTATCAATATGAAGTAAGAACACCACTGACAGATCACATGGGAGTGGATAATAAACACATGGGAGACTCTGTTGAAAACAACGAGAGAAGAGCAACCTATATGGTATCCTTAAGTTGACGATTCAATAAATATAGTGATCTAAGATGCTGACTTGTTGAGAATAAATCCAGGCTTGCAGTGTACAAAAATTGAGAATTTGCTATCGCCTCCCTGAAGAAACAGCACAAATGTGCCACCAAACATTACTGCACCTCAATAGTAAACAACAAGCTCTTCATGAAATTACAAAGAATTAACATGTTCATCACCCATGACTTTTCAATACATGAAAGGGAAGATCTACAACTACACATCCATTACAAACACTTAAAAGTATGACTTTCCCGTGGGTTGTAGAGAAAAAAAAGAGAACAACTTTAACAATTAATTTAGCCAGAGGTAACTCTATTAGCATCAATTTTAACAAGAACGACATACTGTTTAAAATCAGTGAGTTGGGAATTTCTCTCCTATATGATGAAGAGGTTGGGCTTTTGCCATAAGTGGATTTGCTGGATTGAGGGCTGTTTAAAATCTGCATCTATTTCCATCCTGGATAATGGGAGCCGTACTGCAGCAATTCAAACCACAAATATGCCTCCGACAATGGTTAGTCCTGTAGGGTACAACCTACAACCATGAAGTATAGTCTCATTACCTGAAAAAACTGTGTCATGATTGGATGATGAATGCTTCATCCAAGTTGTTGTCTATGGATAAAAGGGATGTTGTCATACTTCAATTACCTGAAAGTGGCCACATTTTCCTCACACAATACAATGCATATATATTGGGGGGGAGGGAGCAGGGAGAAGGGGGTTGTGTTGCAGACGTAATGTATTAACCATACAAAAATTAACAGTAACTAATCATATCCTCCATAACATAAGCAGTGGGTAACAAAGTTTGTAGCAATGTCTCATCTGAAACCATTCACAATTTAACCACCATGGTTTAGGTCTGTTACTAGTCATGTTAAGTTGTCTACACAAATTTGTTTTTATTTTCCAACAAAAATGCTGCCCATTTTTTCCTAATACTCAATATGTCGTCCATGTCCAATGGTGTGCCATCACTAAAGAACTGTAACAAAACAAATTTATACAAACATTGAATCAACTACATTATTCAAATACATACATCGAAAAAATAAACAAATACTGCAAATGTGCTTAACTTAATGTACCTTGTTCTAGTCATTTTGCAAACCACCTCCTACTATGTTCCACATCCAATGCATCACGTAATATCCACATTCAAAGCCTCCTTATTGCACATGGCTCTAATTTTTTATGACATAGACATTAATGTTACATTTACACAGGACAAACAATCAAAACAATGAAGATCAATGGTCCAGTAAATTACTAACCTTCATCTCAATCCAGGTTGGTGATGTTGCATTACATTTACCATCAACACCGGTACTCGATGTCTTCAGTGCACTAGTTCATTGAAAAAAAAAACACACATTTGGGTTCATACATTACCTTATTATTCGTTAACCAATCTGGTAATAGACATATAAACTTATTGTTTCCTAGCACTAACTTGTTGAGTACGGCTTTGATGTGAATGTCTGGTTTCTTATGCAATGAACAAAACCATGTAATTGTGTTACTCACAGGACATAGAGCAAACAATTGCCAATGGGCCCTACATTTAAATTATATCAGCTAATAATTGATGACATTTATTTCATGTCGTTATACAAAATGTATTTTACTTACTGATGCAAATCAGCTCCTAGATACAGTTGTCTTTTTGATTCCTTCAACCATGTTTGAATGTATTGTTGAGCTTTAGCACGCCTATCCTTTGCATTGTGCATCATTTGAGGCTCAAAGAAACCATACACTGCATCATGGCCCAACTTTGAACTCCACTGATCAAGAAACCTATCATACGACATTTGCATCATATAATAAAAAGTAAATAACATATGTTGTCAGCAATTATAAATAATGACTTTATGAAAGGAGACATTCAATGTGAGTGTACTAACATAATCCACAACTATAGTATCGATATGTTCAAATATTTTTCACCCGAAATAATTTATTGTACATCCGAATATGTAATGAAGAACGACATTTCTACATTTGCAATCCCAAACTTTAACCCATCCCATGACAATTGAACAGGCCTGTGGTAAAGTTCATACAGGTTCTTGATCAACTTATCCAACGGATCAACACATGGGTCTAAATTATTTTCCCTAACATTTGCTTCTCTTCTTTGTGGCTCAGTAATGTGTGCATCGTATGTTGAAGTTAAAAGTTACAGTGTATTGTAAACAAAATTTGTTGTAAAAAACAAAAAAACTGGTACTAAAGGTAATGCAAATTTATACCTCACATGATAATGGTTTCACCAAATATGCGGGCCATGTGACGAATGTCTGAAGCATATCTCTAACAAATTGGATCTCAGATGTCGGATATGGCACATCAGCGTCACCATCATAAACTTTCTGTACACAGACCCTTAAGACATCTTTTGAGTATTCCACATTGTGAATTGTGGAGGTCCCATCCATAACTTTTGCCAATGCTACAAGTTTAGGTGGCCCACAACATTGAATGTACAATCCCATAATTGCACCACATCATTAACATTTTCCTCTACCGATGGATTTGCCGCCGCTTCAGTACAACTACCCTTTTGTTAGTATATGGATGTCCTAGAGACAATCTTTTCATTAGATTAGGACGTACATGTACTTTTCATATTGTCATGAATAAATTATAAGCGCTCTTTATCTTGTTTCATATTCTGTCTCGATATCATTATTAATATATGAGTAACTGGATAAAACCCTTGGAATAGAATAGGTATCTCTTGAGTATCAATGATGGGATCACGATCATGAGGATTCAAGGATACCGGATGTCTACTCCTAAATTAAGTTCCTAGTCCAGAGACACTGAGAATGGGGATCAGTGATTTCGGGTAAGACTAGCACGGCTTAACTACTTGTATACAGATACAAGGTAAAGACCTCATGAGCTACAGACATGGAGATGTCTTAGCTAAAGTCGTGGGTGGACCTATAAGGGTATAGCTCGCACTAAACGGACCCACAAAGAGACTCTATGAGGAAATCTCACAGATAGTATCATTAGAGTAGTCTCTTATTATTTGGGTGTATAATAACCTAGATTTAACAAATAAGAGAAAAGAAAGAAAGTTTAAATTTGCTAAATTCCGTCAGAAAAAGCGTTAGCGACGGATTTTGCGACGGAATTAGCGACGGATTTCTGTCTGTGAATAGTGCCACGCCTGGGGCGTGGGAGCCACGCCTGGAGCGTGGGAAGTGCTCCAGAAAGTTGATTTTCTCTGGAATGCCACGCCTGGAGCGTGGGATCCACGCCTGGAGCGTGGGACTCTCGCTGGGGGCCTATAAAAGGCCATTTTACGCGATTTTTGTGGAAAAATCACTATTCCTCTTCTTCCTCTGACCCAGGCAGCCATGGATGAGCTTAGGAGCTCCATAACTTCATCCCACTCCACCTAAACACCTCCTAATCACTATAAAACATGATAGAAACCAAGTTTGAGCCAAAATCCTTCTTCCCTATTCATTGAAAAACCCTTTTTCTGAGAAAGCTGCAGAGAGCTCGAGATTGGGCGAGGAACGGCGGTGGTTCAGTGCACCAAGGCTAGGGAGAGTAGCCCAGAGGCCTTCCTCGACAGTTCTGAGGTAAGAAACTCGAGTTTCTCCGGTTGATTTGTGATTTGGGGGTTTTGATGAATAGTGACCCATCTGTGATAGAGCTAGAATTAGCTCTGGGTCCAGTTGAGAGATGTGTTTAGAATCATGTGAGGAGGAAGGATTAGCTTTCAGTTTGTGATTTGGTGACTGTTGGTTTTGGCTCTAGGTTATGCATGGGTGACTTGGACTGAGTCACTTGATTTGAGACATGCAAGGGCCAGGATGAGGGGCTTGATGTGCCTGAGAGGCCTTGAGAACGGTATCTTGTGGTTCAGACCGTTCAAGCCCTGAGAAACCCTGAGGTTTTGACTGAGAGAGCTGAAATGCTCTAGGTGAATGGCTTAGTTTGAGTCTGGAATGACTCTGAGGCCATGGATGAACCTGAGATAGACCACTGAGGGTCTATGGAAGGCTTGTGTGGATAAGCCTGATGAACCTTAAGTTAGATATCTCGGGTTGAGGGAAAGAACTGTGGTTTCTTCCCAGAGGCAGTGGATGACTGCTGGATGAGCTTATGCATGAATATATGTTTGTATGGTCTGTGATATGTGCTTGTATGCCTGGTTAGGGCTTGACACGGAGATGTCAGAGAAGCAGACCATCATTTGAGGCTAAAGCTGTGAGGCACGGCATGCCAGGTAAGCTCACTGTTCTGGGGTTTTTCCTTTAATTGTGGTTTGCCACCCAAGTGGACGATATATATATACACATATATATATATATATATATATATATATATATATATATATATATATATCTGATTATGATGAGCATGATAGGCTTGGTGAACGGTACTTGGAGTGAAACTCAGTCCGTTCTAGACTTTGGATTTATGATATGAACCCTAGGATAGACACTGAGATAGTGTGAGAATGGAAATGCACCTGAGGTTGCAGGTGATGGAACCTAGAGGATACTGCGATAGTATCGGGCTAGTTGAGGTTCCCTAGCCAGAGGAAGAGTTTGAGGACTCCCTGGAATAGCTGAGATTCCTTGGGAGGTGCCACTGCTCTCCGCTAAAGCCCTAAGGGTGGATTGCCCTTTATGGAGGTTCCTCCTTAGGCAAAGCTGTGAAAGCCCTGAGTTGAGAGATTCCTCAGGCGGTGTATGTAAAGTCCTGTGGAACGGTGCTCCCGTTGTGGATGACTTCCCCAGGCAGTTGAGATGGAAGTCCTGATGGATGGTGCTCCCTGTGTGGATTGACTCCTCAGGCATTGGTTTGGAAGTCCTGGAGGTGATTGCCTTATATGAATGTTCTTGCCCAGGCATGTGCTATGTAAGTCCTGGAGAGGCCAGGCAGTGGACAGATATGTTGTATCTCTAAGAGAGGGCTTCCCGAGGGGATAAGAGCCTAAGGCCTCTTAGATGAGCCATATCTGGTTTCTGGAAGTCCTGAGTTGAGGGATTCCTCAGGCATTGTAATTATGTGAAGTCCTGAGTAGATGACTCAGGCAATGCTTGATCAGTTATGCGGCGGTGCCTCTTTGTTATAGGAAATGTCCTAGGATGGACACGATATTGTGCGATGTACCTCTGTGAGACGAGTCTGCGATGGCTAGAGAGCCAGATGGCTAGAGAGCCAGTGTGAGGTGGAATACCTCCGATGCTGATAGCATCCAGTTAGTACCCAGAGATCTGGGGAATCTATGATGGCTAGGATGATGTCCTAGACTCTGTATCTGTGTATGTTGTGCTTAGGGGTGAATCCGGGTAAGGGAGGATCTCCCAGAACCCTGAGCTTACTGAGATGTTTATCTCACCCCTGTTGTGGGTTGTGGTTTTCAGGTATTTCTTGAGAAGAGGAGTTACCACAGGGCAGGAGGCCCTCGATGAGTGTGCTGGAATGGTCATAGGCTGCAGATGAAGACTAAAAGAGCCTTTGTTTACTCTCTGTCTAGTTCTCTGTATAAAGACCTGGTGTGAGTGTACACCAGTTACAATGTATATATGTGGATGTATAAGATGAGGTTTTACTCCTGATTATCTCTGTATGTTATGTCTGTTTTGTATCTCTGCCTATGTTGTGTTTGGTTTACCTGGACCAGCAGGGGCTTGTGTTTTATGTGTTTTGTTATTCTATGCATAATGTAATCAAGAAGAACGATTCTTTTGCTTCCGCACTGCGTATGTTTAACGCTGATAACGCGCTTATGATATTATTAATGATAACACGTCCGGGGTGTTACAGGGTGTGTCTTTCCATAGACCAGAAGTTTTCACCTAGACTGTGTTTGTAACATCCTAAAAATTTTATTAAACACTTGTGGAAATGTGATGATGATTTGGATACAAGTATATTTGAAGAGAAATGACTAAATCACTCTTTCCATAAAGTAGAAATTACTAGAATACCCTTAGGATGAAAATTACAAAAATACCCTTGTATATTTTTGGAAAATGACCAAAATGCCCCTAGGAAGCATGACAAAATTACCAATATGCCCCTAGGACAAAAATGCTCAAATAACTTTAAAAATTTTGTAGAAACCTAATGGAATTATAGCATGCACTTAGCTAACTAAGTATCAAAATATTTTGAGACACAAAACTTTAGAATAAAATTTCTAGGAATTTTTCAAGATAACAACTTTGAGACTTTATTTAAGAAAATTCAAGCATAAGAAAAACATGGAAAGATGATACATATAATCTAAGGAATTTTCTCTTAATTATAGAATATATAAACCAATTTAATAAAATGGTTTAGTAATTTTTGATAATCAGCAGAAGTATAGGCCAATCAAAAACAAGATAAGAAGAAAAATCTTCTCTTGTCTCCTTTGGTAGATCACGTGGAAAGCTCTAGAGATTATTTTATCAATCCCAACGGTCAAAAGTTACATATGTGGGATATTAGTGTACCTTTAAAATTTTAAAGAGATCCAACGGTTAACAAATCCAGAATAAGGCTTTTACTAAAACAGGTTTTGTGATAAAAAGTGGAAGGACATTTGTATGGCATAAAAGGAAGAAAAATTTATGTTCCCACCCCTAGGTATGAAGAGCACGTGAAGAAGGGTGTAGAAGAGGCAAGAAACTTCATGATAAGCCACTTAGAAAGCAAGCCACATGATAGAAACAAGTGGTATGACACTTGTATGGCATGGATGCAAGATAACATAAAAATCAAGCCAAGATTTCTCCACCTCCATCTAGCCTTCACATGAACTTTGATGAAGCAAGGAGAAGCTTCATGAAATTGGACACATGTAGGGACACTTGTAAAGGCATGCCAACTAAGTGGACACTTGGAAAGGCATTCATTATGACCAAGACAAGTGTTAGGACACTTGTATGGCACAAAATCAACTTGGAAGATTTTTAAGAAAAAGTTATATTTTCTAAACACTATATAAAGGGAGGGGGGGAACCTTTGGTGCAAACCATTCTCAAGGCACTTCCTCTACCTCAATTTCGTGCTCCCTCTCCCCTCATATCACCTTCATTTCATTTCATCTTTCTCTTTTAAAACTTGAATCAAGAAAGAAAAGCAAACCCATCTCTTTGAGAAAATTTTCGTGAGAAACCTAGCAACCTTAGGAAGAGTTCTTGTCAAGTTTAGTAGAAGGATATCAAGGCTTCATCTCTAAGAGGGTTTCCCAAGAAAGGAAGGAAGGAAGGAAGCCATTTATCCATTCAAATTCAAGACTCAAACTCACTTGAGGTAGGCAAAGCTTAAATCTCTAGTTAAGCCATGGTTTGGATTAATTTACATGCTTTAGTAGGCTGAATTATGGTTATTATTTAGGCTTGAATTTCGTGATGTTTGAAGGTTATTCTTTAATGAGAATATGTTAATTTAAGCCATAAGATAGGTGATGATTTATATCTATCAATATTAGTGATGTATGGAAGCCCATTTGATGAACTTTTGAAGGTGATTTTAATAATATTTTGGACTGTCTGTTGATATTTTTATGAAACTATTTTGATTTAAATTTAGAAGTAGAGGTTGAATAGGTATGTAGTTTAATGGTTTAACTATTGAATGATTCACTTTTGAGGATTAATTAGTGAGGAAGTAAGTGAAAGAAGAATCAAGATTTCATACTAGGTTTGAATCTTTTCTTGTGAAGGTTTCAAGGGAATTAGATATTATTTATATTGAGGATCATTAGTTAGATTACTAACATAATTTTTCTATAGTTAAAACTATTCTCTGGTTATGCATAAAAGATGGTAATAATCTTACTTGATTAAAATATGGTGGTGTAACCATATTTATAATCCATATGATGATATTATGAAAATATTTTTCCATAAGGTATATGTGTTTCACTTATGGATTTGATTATATTATGGATGAATATTGATGTAATAAGATAGGTGGATTACTGTTTCCAAGTCCAGTACGAGGCTTTGGAGAAACAAAATCTGATGCTACATACAGTACGATATGTAGTACCCAGACGCAAGATACATGGCAATATTTCATACATGTTTGCGTAAGACTATAGCAGCGTCCACATCCAGTACGAGGTGTGGTCACATACAGTACGATATGTGGAGGCCATTTGCCCTGGGATAGTTCATTTCATGCATTCATATAGCTTGCATATTTCTTATGTATGGGTTTGAATATATTGATGTTTTACTAACCTACTAGTAAGTTTGGGATTTAACTTTGTCTACTGAGAAATTTTATTTCTCACAAGAATTGTTTCATGTTTTTCTTAGATAACAATCATGGTCAGGTTCACTGAAGAGCTGGAGTAATGAAGGAAGTTATGTATTAGACTGAAGCATAGAAAATACTATATTTGTATGGACTTTTGTAACAAGAACTATGACTATGTACAATATTAAGTTTATAATTGTACGTTTTATGTTTTATTAATTTCACTAATAGTTTTCTTGGAAATTTTCCATTAAGCAAATAATAACAAAGTTAATAAAAATAAGTAGAAATTTAGGTCGTTACAGTGTTCTAGAAGACATGCTTTGATTGTATACCTCGTCTGCCTGAAACATGGAGACACATAGGTATACTTTTGGGCATGTCCTGAAAGAACACGAGTCTAGGGTGACTAGCTGAAGGAATTCGTCAAATCTCTGTGAGAGATTAGGTTATCTGTAAATTGGAGAAATCGGGATGACATTTATGGGACTCGGGAATCTATGCATAGTAAAAGAAATCATGAGATGATTTGCCTTTAGAGTCAGTAAAATTGGAGACTCCTTATTTCGTATTAAAGCTTACCCTAGACCGCAAGGGCTGATACGTTTCCTTACCCTAGGTTTTATGGGAAGGTAACCGAGACGAAATGAAATACATACGAAAACCAAATAGATTTAATAGAATGATCTTGTCATTTACCTAACTAGTTCTGGGGCAACAAAGCATTGCCAGTGCTCTATGTTGTCATTAAATGAGTAGTGGCCTTGTTGGGCCCAAACTCATTTATGTCAGTAGCTATGTTGGGCCTAATGGGTCACACACTAACACTTTATTGTCATGACATTATAACATTAAAGGTTTTGGGCCTAATAATGGTTGTTGGCCCAAGAAAGAGTTTGGATACTTATCTTAAAGAGAGAGGGGGGCATGAATGGAGTTAATGGGCTTGGATAGTCCAAGACATTATTAATTAATTTAAATAGTTAAATTAATTATCTAATATTTAAATTTGATAATTTAAATTTTGAATTTAAATATTTGAATTTAAATATGAATTAACTATAGTAGTTAGTTTCATATCAAAAGGAGAAGATAAGCGCTAGATTTGAATTTGAATTCAACTAGAATCTTATCATGATCATGTCCTAGATTTTAGGAAGAATTTTGAGGGCTGATTATGGGCTTATACATGGCTGATATATGATTATCTTTTGGCAAAATTAAATCCCAAGTAATTGACTTGGTCTTAGGAAGATAAGATAGGAGGTTGTTGGAAATTTTGAAATGCAACAACTCTATCTTATCTTCAAGTGTGGGATGCTTCATGATCAGATTTTTTGGTTAAAAATCTTACTCAAACTCTTCTATAAAGTGTGCTATTGTGATCACAGTTCTCTAATAATTTGAGAGGAAAAACCCTAATCTACTTTCCTCTATTTTCACGTGCCCCTTTGTGTGAGTGTTGGCTGAAAATTCAGCCGCCAATATCATCTATTGGTGAGCCTCTTAGATAAGTAAAAACACTTTAAAACATAACCTTCTTCCTCTCCATTGGTGTGCCTAGCTTGCCTCCTTTGGTGTTTGTTGGTGGCCTTCAAGAAGTGTTCTTGAGTCTTGACAAGAAGTGGTGTGGATCAACATTAGAGGGCTTGTATCTTCAAGCCTATCCTTGATCATCAAGTTTCGAATATAAGCAAGGTAACATCTATGTCCTAAAGAATGATTCTTGTGTGGTATGTGTGTTTCCACTTGAAAAATTAATTTTGTTTTTTCTCACATGCCTTTGGACTTCATGGCCCTTTCTTACACCTTTGTGCTAATACGTGCAGCTAATTGTTGTAGTTATGCATCCACCAGGGGTGGTTGTTGTGTTGCCATCTGGGTTAACTCCATTTTTATTTCTTCCTTCATTTTCTGAATAATGAGTTTCTTTTCCTCCTCCACTTCCCTCCTTCAATCTTCCTTAATGTTTTTGATGATATCATCCAGTTGTTCGGGGTTGATGGATGCAGAAGAAGTATTGGACACATGTGATCCGTGTCCAAAGTATTGCTTTATAGTTACACCCGTACCTGCAACGCGTACCTGACCAGGATGCTCTTGTTTGCCAATGGCAGCATTTAGGATGTCTTGTTGTCCCCTAGGGACAAAGCTCCCTTGAGTCATCTCTTCCTCCAACTCATCCTGCAGCACATATCCCATCAAAATAGCATTTCATTATTGGATTATCGAAAGAAAGAATAAATATGTAACTTTGTAGTACGCTCACAATTTTAGCTGATATTTCTTTAGCGGTGTTAGATGTCGTGCAACCATATTTCTTTGTGCTGGCCAATTTCCACTTCACATGTCTTGGAATTGGAGAAGGCGGGTCATCAACATTTGACGAATTCTCAGTATTCATTGCATCCTATCGTCTTTTCTTTATTTTTTTCCTCCATCAGTTTCTTATCAAGCAAATCGTAACCCCCATGAGACAGTATATGGGGGCACTCATTCCTTTTTTTGGATTTCTTAGGCTCTTTTCCTTATTCCATGTGTAAACATTAAAAAATACATATAACATACCAGAATATAATGTAATTGATTGAAGTGTTATTAGGTAATTTACACGTTCACATCTAACCTGCCAATTTGGCGTTTGACGACTAGCAACAAATTCATCCAAGGTATGTGGATCTAGGCCATATGTAGTAGAAGCATCCCTTTTTTGTTGTCCATCTGTGTTAGCTGATATGCTTCCAGCATATAGTAGTTTTAGGTTTAATTAATTAATAAATTGTTTAAGATTTAGTAAATTAGATTAGGAATTGGTGAATTATCATGTAATTGCACATTAAATTAATTTCTTAGTTATTTTATCATTTAGGAACCAACAAGAGAGGAAAAGAAGCCAAAAAGAGCAAGCCAGTGCTCTCGAATGAACCACGCGATCAGCGTGGGATCTCATGCGATCAACGTGGAAGTGTTAAGATAAACAAGTTCAGTTCAAAGAGTCCATGCAATTAGTGCCAACCACCACGCGATCAGCGTCAGATGCTGAACACATAGACTCTCAGCTCGAACAAGCCACGCGAGTCGCGCCATTCTACCAAAACTCAGGTATTCAGCTTGAATGAATGACGCGATCAGCGTGGAGATCCACGTGATTAGCGTCAGACTTCCAGAACAGCCTATTTAGCTCGAACATCCCACGTGATCTGCGTGGGATGCCATGCCATTCGCGCCACGAACTCAGGTTTCCTGTTTAAAAGATTTGGAATTGATTTATTGGGGGGAAACAGTTCCCCATTACTGGAATTAGACCTAGGACGTATGGGGCATAAAAGGAAGCCTCTGGGTCACAAAGAAACAACTTTTACTGGGTTTTGGACAGAATTGCTAAAGAGGAAGCCATTGAAGAATCTTGGGAGAAGATTGGAAGCCTTGAGGAATTACAGAACAACACTCTGCGTAAACCTTTCTTTTCCTCTGGTATGTTAGTCATGGAAGTAGTATCAACTCTGAGTATGCTTGGCTAATTCTTGTATTGTGGTTGAGCCATGAACCTATGAGAATTCCTCTATGTCTTGATTGGTTTTAATAAGAAGTTATCATAATTGCTTTGTCTTACTCTATTCTTCACTGCATAATTCTTAATTTGGATTGGCCATTCTGTTAAGATACTTAGGGTTGGGATTCATAATAGGGATATTGAAATTCTAATTTTTGAAATGAGTAAAACAACAAATTATACATTGCCTAGGGATAGGGATGTGTGGTTGCAGCAATTTCAGGTTGTGTTGCTTAATGCTTGGTTTAAGAAGGAATCACTAAGGGATTAGAGTTCTTAATTTCATCAAAGGGTTAAATTACTAAGGGATTAGGGTTTATAGGGTTTAGCTAATCATAAGAGAACACATCAGCTGAGTAATTAGGATTAGTTCAAGTTAATAATCAATCGAAGCATAGTAGGAAGGAATCATAGGGGATTGCGCTTAACTACTATCACTTCGAGCTACTGCAGTAAAATCTAATTTACGTTCGCTTGCATTCTCGTTAAATTTCTATCATTTAAATTACAGTACTCAAATACAACTCAACAAACTCTCTCAAACTTATTATTTTGTCTTCCAATTTCTAAGACGTAAGTTACGTAAGATTGCATTCAATCCCTGTGGAAACGATACTTGACTTACTTACTTTATTACTTGAAACGAATGGTACACTTGCCGATTTCACAACAAATTCATCCCAAGTATGTGGATCTAGGCCATATGTAGCAGAAGCATCCCTTTTTTGTTGTCCATCTGTGTTAGCATATACGTATTTTGTGGTTAGGGAAGACTTGAATTGTCTCCACCTTGTGCTAACTAAAGACATTATCTTCTTTTTGGCTTTCATAGCTTCTGGGATATCAAAATTTGCCTACATTAGAATACAAAAATTTACAGTTAAAACATGACAAATAAGACCACACTTGAACTACTACTTCATGAATAGTTGTATTTATTTAAATTTTACCAAAATGTTATCCCATATGAGTTCCTTCAAAGATTCAGGCACGTCTTTCCAAGTAGAATGCATAATGGGGATTTTATCTCTTGCCACAACCCCCAGATAACTGTGAAAATTTTCCTTGTAACTACCGGATGCCCTTCTAGTAGCATGATTTACAGTAACTGGTGGCTTTGGCTATTGGACGCTTCTAAGTGTTAAGATTCTTAGCCTGGTGGATTGTCTACTTTTCCTTGTAGTCGTTGATTCTGAGTGCTCTGGTTGTGAATGTGGAGGGGACGAAGGGGGGTGTGGCCATGGATCTGCAAAGAGAAAACAATTAACTCAACCACATTAGTCACATGTTTAGCATAAAAGAATTGTATTGTGTAAAGCAAAGGCATTAAAATTAATTACATAACCAAACAAATTAAAAAACACATTATATTGGTGGTAAGCAGTTACTTATTAGAGTTATCCCATAAACCTTCATCATGATCATTTCGAATTGCATGATTATAATCAACGTCAGTATCTTCAACAAAAAATGGCATACGGGTGCAGAATCCAGGCATTTCCAAAATATCATCTGGTGCTTCATCACCTGCATCATGACTAGTACTACATGTTCTTCCTTGTAGAACCACTGAAAATCTTTTGTCACTTGGGTCTTGGATGTAAAACACTTGTTTTGCTTGTTCTGCCATGATGAATGGCTCATCCTTGTAACCGACCTTATCAAGTGCTACTAGCGTGAATCCTATACGATCTTGAAATACACCAGTGTTTCCGTTAACCCACTTACACTTGAAAACAGGAACTCTGAATGCAACATAATCAAGCTCCCAGATTTCCTCTATAACTCCAAAGTAAGGCAATGATGCTCGAATAGGGCTGTTATCCGATGCACGACAAAAGTGTTCTGAATCGGCATCGACAGTAACCCCACTGTTTTGCACATAACTTTTATCATCTTGTGACTTTGTGCAGAAGGAAAAGTTATTGATGTCATAGCCCTTCCAAGTAGGTGCATTCAAATTTGGGCCAATAGCTAAGAACTTTAATGTTGAAGAAGCATTCTGATCATTTAAGATTTTAGACTTAAACCAGGTTACGAAAGTTCTATTGTGTTCTTGCAAGACTTTCATCATGTTCCATTTAGGATGACATTCGGTGACATATTGTTTGTGAGTTTCAATGTACGACATTACCTCAGGCGTGTTATTCAAAACATACAAATGTGCTTGTGAAACTTCAGGTCTAGTCATAGTGACAACATTGAATCCTCGTGTACCCTTACCTCGACGTGACCGTTCATAACGACTATCAGGAATCCAAACTGGTTTAACTATGTCTAGATAATCAGAACATAATTCAATACATTCTTCGACAACATACCTTTCAACAATGGAAGCTTCAGGTCTGTATTGATTTCTAGTATAAGATTTTAAGACCTTCATGTACCTTTCAATAGGATACATCCAACGTAAATACACAGGCCCACATAACCTTATCTCCCTCACTAGATGGACAATCAAGTGGACCATAATGTCAAAAAATGAAGGAGGGAAAAACATTTCCAATTGACAAAGCACAATAGCTGCCTCATTCTCCAAATCATCTAATTGACTAGGGTCAATTGCTTTCCTACAAACGACATTAAAGAAAAGGCACAACCTTGTAATGGCAACCCTAACTTTCTCAGGCAAAATTCCTTGAATTACTACAAGCAGTAACTGTTGCATTAGGACATGACAATCATGAGACTTCAACCCAACCAATTTGAGATCGTTGACTGATACAAGGCTCTTGATATTTGAAGAGTATCCTTGTGGGACTTTCATGCTTCGAAGACACTGACAAAAAGCCTTTTTTTCTTTTGTTGAAAATGTGTGACATGCAGGGGGCAAATAGATTTGTCAGCCTTTACTAATCGGATTCAACTGCTCACGTATACCCATTTCAACAAGATCTTACCGAGATTTTAAATTATCCTTTGTCTTGCCTTTAATGTTCAGCAGCATCCCAATTAAACTATCACAGACATTTTTCTCAACATGCATTACATCAATACAATGTCTGACATTGAGATCTGACCAGTAAGGAAGATTAAAAAATATTGACCGTTTCTTCCATATGTTTTTGTCATTAGGATCCTTCTTTTGGGTCTTGCCAAAGGTGGTCACAATGTCCTGAAAATGATCATAAACTTGACGGCCAGTTAATGGAATAGGCACAGGCTGTTTCTCCTAAATTCCATAAAAGGATTTTTTCAGATGGCGATATGGGTGATATAGTGTGAGAAATCTTCGATGCCTTGTGTATACTGTCTTCTTTCCATGTTTAAGTTGGACAAATGATGTGTTTTTTTCACATGCAGGACATGCATAATGTCCTTTTACACTGTATCCACTCAAATTCCCATATTCTTGAAAGTCATTAATGGTACAAAATACCATTGCACGCAAAGTAAAGGTCTCTTGCAGATGTGCGTCATACACTTCAACCCTGTCAACCCACAATTTTGTCAAGTCTTCAATGAGTGGCGCTAGGTAAACATCAATATCATTTCCTGGCTATCTTCGACCTGCTATCATCATAGACAACATTATGTATTTCCGCTTTATGCATAACCAAGGAGGGAGGTTGTAAATCATCAACAGCACAGGCAATGAACTGTGGTAAGTGGAAAGGTTACCAAAAGGATTCATTCCGTCGGATGCAAGGCCTAGCCGTAGGTTCCTTGGGTCATCACCAAATGTTGGATACAAACGATTTATTGTTGCCCACTGTGGAGAATCGGCTGGATGTCTAAGGAATCCATCAATTTCCTGCCATTTGTATGCCAAGTAAGGTTTCTTGCGTCATCTGGGTTAGCAAACAATCGCTTAAACCTTGGAATAATTGGAAGATACCCACAAACCTTTGCTGGACGACCCATGTTTCTGAATGTCTCATCACTACATTCGTCATCGTTGACTTTGTATCGTGATTCCCCACATGTGGGGCATTTATTTTCTTCAGCAAACTCATTCCTATACAAAACACAATCATTAGGGCATGCATGTATTTTCTGGTACTGCATGCCCATTGGACATAAAATTGTGTTCGCTTCGTAATGATTTTTCGGAAAAGTGTTATCTTCAGGAAGCAATTTCTTCAACAAAACAAGCAATTCAGTGAAGCTTTTGTCACTCCACCCAAATCTTGCTTTCAAATTCACCAATGCTAACACCGCTGACAATCGTGTGAACGTTGTGCATGCCGAATACAAAGGGATTTTCAAATCATTTTGTAGATTCTCATACATAGGTGTGTGGGCTTGCTGAAACCTGGCTTCTCCAAGATTACGTAGCATGTCTTGTATACGATCATCTGTGTCTACATCAATCGGTACAGGGGTTGGGATAGTTGGCATTTCTAGCAATTCACCATGCCATATCCATTTTGTGTAATTTGGAATTATGCCGTCACATATTAGATGTGATCTAATGTCATTGATTGACTGCCGTCTTCCATTCCCACATTTGACACAAGAACAAAAATATTTTCCACACAGCCAAGGTGCATTAAGTGGGGTAAAATTTAGAAATTGTTCAACCCCATCTTCGTACTCATCACTCATGCGGGGTGCTTTCATCCAACTACGATCCATGACCTTTACTAATCTGGGATTATGATATTGTCAATAACTTTAATGAAATAAATGTCAGCTTCATGTTTAACAGGTGTGGCCCTATCCCATTCAACAAGTTATATTTTATACATCAATGTGAAAGTTAAGTATGGATTGTCAAATTTAATGAAATTTCGGCAACATTTAGCATTGGTCTCCTAGTACACGAAATGAAAGCGGTAAGTTTAACTCACCCCGATCAAGTATGCACTCAGAGAACAATGCAAAATACTGTAAACTGAAATGTCATCAAATTAAACAAACCATACTTAATTTTCACATTGACGATTCAGCTATAAAATATAAATTGCTGAACTGTCCAAACGGACAATTCAAGTTTCACTTCAATGATTAATGCAAACTATCCGCATTAAGCACTAGATTGAAGCTTGAACGGGAAACTAAGCTAGACTCACAATGCATTCAAAGGTATGACAAACCAATAATGATATATGAACACACATGTCAAAAATACAAAAGCCTGGGAAACTCGAGACATACCTGTGAGTAGTAATTGATTTCACTAACTTGAAGATTGCAGTGTTGAACACGATAACAACAACTTTGTGATTTTTGTTATTTTGAAGCTAAAACAACCTTTAAGGTGGAAATTGCGTTACAAACTTTGACCTAAAACACAAAAAACAAACTTATGTAATAGAATGTTAAACATATACATGCATCCTTCTTTGATATGAAAAACATACAAAGTTTGATTATAGGTATTTTGTTGGACAAAAAAGCTTCATCCATTGTGTTAACAAAAATAATGCTCACTTGAGGGAGACCAAATATTAGTAACTAATATGATGATTATAGGAATTTTATTGGATTTATTTCTGGCTTGAGATTTTGCACAGTTATGTACGGGTGTGAATGAGGAATAAAACTTTAGGCCTTAAAATGGGATATTACTTTTATAAAGTGTAGCTTTTGTCTTCGCTATAACTTTTCCCCCAAAAACATCATATAAACCATGTAACTTCATACACATTTTCATGGAGACAAAGAAATTAATAAGAAACAGAGACCATACAATCCTGTTCACTAATTATGTACATATTAAGTTCATCACCAAAAATTTATGTTTTCTCTAGTATTGTTTAAATGGGCTGTTTTCTCAAGAATCAAATATTTGGCTTAAATACTAAGATTACTTCACATGTTAACTAACTTGTCTTAATCCTCAATTTTCATTCTTGGAATTATGATTTTTCATATGGGAGATGTGGCAAGGAACCTAACAGCTGGGACTGTTGGAGGGGCAGCACCATTGCTAGTTGGACACCCATTTGAAATCATTTGTAGCACAATATCTAATTGGCCTATTTAAGTTTAACCTGTGAAATGTTTTACAAATTTTCATAATCCCATTACATAAATGAATAATTATGTTGATGAAATTATTTATAGCAAGTAATTGTCACTATTAAAGTTAACAACTATATTGTTGTAGGTTTGAGATACCACAACACAAGGCTTAATCACTTAACAGAAGCAAACACGCTTAACCACCTAAAAGGTAGAAGCAAATCAAACTTAATCATCAAAACCAGAAGCTACATATGATGCTTAACCACTCAAGATAGAAGCAAGTCAACAACAAGTGCTTAACCATCATATAGGTAGAAGCAACAAAGCTTAACCATGCAGAGCAGAAGCCAAACATGATGCTTAACCACTCAAGACAAAAGCGAACCAACAAGTGCTTAACCACCTTATAGGTAGAAGTAAAAAATCTTAACCATGAAGAGCAGAAGCTAAACATGGTGCTTAACCACTCAAGACAGAAGCAAACCACAATATTTGAATGCTTAACCACCATAAAGGCAGAAGCAACACACCAATGTTTAACCATCCATGGTAGAAGCTTGACATCAATGCTTAACCACCATGGATACAAGCTTATATATATATATATATATATATTTGTCTTTTAATATATAGTAGTAGTTTCACTACAATGGATTGAACCCCAGGGACAACAACTACTTCAAGGACAAAGACAAGGATGAAATTGCTGGATAACAGGATCAAGAATTTGCTCTTTTTTTTATTTTTAATATAAACACTCGAGACAATCATATTAAACAACAGACATATACGCAACAAAATAATAGAAAGGGACAAAGAATGAGTAGAACAAGTTTTTTTTACCAAAACCTGATGCATTCACAAAGGAACTTAGAAAGCAATTAAAATTATAGATTTTGCTACCTTGTCCAATGAGGTGAAAATGATAATACCTACTGTTATTACCTAATATACAGTTGTTGCTACTTGTTTTGCTGGAAATTCCAACTGCATCAACTCATCTTTAACAAGCATACCACGAACCAGAGCAGTAACCAAGTTGACCTTCTTTGGAGGCAGAAGCCCAAAAACTGCTCCTAATGCTAACCGGGAACTTGATTCCTAGACCACCTGTTTGAAAACTCTAATTAGTTGAGAACTATCTCTTGGCTTCTAACCCAATTAAGCTCCAGTGAAAAATAGGATAGTTGGTAAGCTTACCGGGCGGTACTGAATAAGATTATTTATAATTGTCAAACAAATTGCCTCTAACAACTCTGCTTCTTCCACTCTTCTGCGGGTATCACTGCAAACAAATTTCCACCAGCATACCCAATGAATTTATATAGAAGCTAGTTAAAAGCCTGATCCAAGATAATTGTTGCTTAAAAAGTGAAATTGAACCCAAGTTTCCGATCAAGTTTCACTCTTTTAGAGTGAATTTTTAAAATTTATTAGATAGATAAGTTCTGAAGTCACATGTTCACTACATATACTTGTATCAACTTGTGATTAGACACCCTAAGCCCAACTGGAATCTTACTTTAGAAAAAAAAACCATTCAAAGGACTTTTGCTACAACAATAGTGCCTATTATATTGATCTTTCAATATATCATTCTAAGAAATAGAATAATCGATGGTAAATAAAATCCATCTAACTCTGACCATTAATTTCTTTTTTATCCTTACTTTGGCGAGTTTCTATACTTATATAAATCTTCAAAATTCAATAATCAAGGCTATTTATTTTCAAATTTCAATCCTATTGGTGTTCAACGTCAAATACAATTTTAACCTGTAGCCTTTCAAATACAACACTAATATAAAATTCAGTAAAAAAACAGGGAAAGGAACCTGCCTTCAACAATATCTATAAGGCTGATGCATCCACCTTTATGAATTGCTTAAAGAGTTTGCATCAATGGCTCAGCCAAATGAGGTTTTTTCTCCTTCACTGTTTCCTATTCATTCAAGAAGAAATCCATTAAGGAAGCAATATATGAAGAACAGTATCTTATTATTTGATGCCATATAAAAACACCTGTAACGTAAATATAAATAACTAAAGGATGTTAGTTAGTTAGTTACTCAGCTACTGTTAGTACATAGCTGCAAAGTAGCTGCCACAATACAAAACTAGGGCTGTTGTATTGGGAACAGAATGAAATGATATTATTCTACCATTCTTGTCACACTTGCCCTTTCTTTCTCAGCCTTTTTGTTTCTTTCTGTTTTCGACCTAAACTTTTTATATCAACACCTCTAAAGGCATTCAAGAATCAAGACAGAAGAAGACAATCAACTTTCTCAAAACCAAAATCAATTGCTTCTTTAAAAGCCATAACTAAAAGGGAAATCCAGGTCATGAGGAGTTCAAAATTAGAAATACCAAACTCTCTGAAAACATTGTAGTTGACCAACCATTTTAACACAGAGAATGACTTGATTGCATGAAAGAAAGACATGTTAATTAACACTATTTATAGACCCCTCGGTAAAATGCATTCAGTTGTATGAAAGAAAGACAAGATTCAAAGACATGTATGACAACCAAATAAGACATGTAAAGTTTATAGACCCCTGGGTAAACTCCATTCACTTGTTACCCCTTATACATGTGACTGTTGAATAGTACTTACAAGTAAAACATGCAATAAAAACAACTTGCAAAATAATGAGTTCTTAATCCATAAGCAAGATTGCCAATAGTCTGGAAAGCTTCAACTGCAACAACAATATTCACATATGTAATAAGCTGCTTGGAAAACTACTGGTTAAACTTAAGTCTTCCTAAAATACCAGAAACAAAGAAGATACCAAAACACAAAAATGTTAAATTTGTTCAAGATAATGCAAACGGCCAATGATTCACATAAACAATTAACATTACAGTAACAAAGGAACAAAATGTGCCACCACAATGAGTTTCATGGATAAGCAAACCTTTTCCTTTACAATATAGTCATAGTCATAGTGTGATGCAATACATTTATGCTCTGTTTCATACGCAAGAAAGGGGAATGAAGGAAAGATAACCAAAAGAACTATTTTCCTCTAGTTTTCAAAGGTTGGCTCATTGTCTGAGGATGGTTTGTCTTAGGAGTGGATGTGGTGAAACACACCTTGATTTTAATTTTAATTTTCATTTCAACTAATCATTTGTATTTCTCTATATAGACCTTGCACATTGTCTCACCTTGTGTATGTTTTCTGATACTTATGTAAGCATAAATTACTCAGTCAACACTTATCTATAAACCAATAATTCTCCAATCAGTCATTGTTGCATCTAGAAATGAAAGGATATACTTATTTCCTTTATAAAATGTCTCTTTTTGAATCTAATTGAAATAGGAAAAGAAACTATACTGGTCTTCTACTTAATGAAGCAAAAAACTACAGAAGACAACATTCAAAAACGTGGATAACAAAGATAAAAGATGGAAGCTCTCTTATTACCCTTATAGTTTCCAGTAGATGCTACACACTGGATTTGACACTGGCGTTACCCACGGGAGGCCACGGGTTAGAGGAATGAGCGAGGTCACCATGGTCACCAGCTTGGGAGTGACGGAGGCCGCGATGGAGAGTAGGTGAGACACGGCTACGAACAAAGATGGGTGATGGAACACATGAGGTAATGGAGGCTAGGGCAGGACGAGGTCTTCGAAGGTAAACATGGTCGCTATTTACTTCACATATTGGATTATTTCAGACGGTGCAAGGTAATTCCAAAATGTCGTCGTTTTAATTTTTTACTTCCTATACAAAGACGATTTTCCTGGACCATCTACGATTACAGTAATACAACATCGGTTTTACACATAAACGTTGTTGTAACAACCATACAAAGACGGTTACCAAAGAACCATCTTTGAAAAGTTGCAGGTATTTACAAAAACACCACCGCACTGGATACCACGACGGGTTTTACGCAACCGTCTTTAAAAGGCCGTCGTTGAAGGCAGACTTTGTAGTAGTGATTGCTGAAAGGAGGGATGATTATGTTGTTGTAATGCTTTGGTCCTTGTTGGTAAGCATAGCCACCAAGAGTCCTCCTTGGTGGTCTATTTGCATCTTCCCCTCGATCAGCCATATTATCACGAACAAGTGGCTTTTCTGATGAAGGAGGATCAAGAGATGAAGGTTCCCCCGATGGCTTATTGGCTTCTAGTTTCTTTTTCTTCCTATTTTTCCTTTATGTTTTGGTGATTTCTGGATCAAACAAAGGTTTATCTGCAAAAAACTTACCTCGCATAAAGGAAAAAGAGCAAACTACAATATCCCATAAGCATCGAGGTTTAAAAGAAAGGAAAATTTATATACAAAAATCAAAAATAAAGTAAATAACGAAAGTAAGCAAAAAAAAATCCTACTGAGCTAAAAAATTAAATCTAAAAGAACTGAGTAAACAACTCAAATCCCCGACAACGGCACCAGAAACTTGTTAGACTCTTGGCAAGCATACCAATTATCGTTGTAAGTTACAAAAGTTTATAAAAGTTCATCTCCACAGGGACTTGAGTTACTCAATTAATCCAAATAAAACTTAACAGTTTAATAGTTATGTACAACGAGTGTGAACGGAGTTTCATGTAATTGTGGATTAACAAAAATTATGAAATTTAAAGAAGAAGCGGAAATAACAAATTTAGTACGGAAGATTACGAAAACTAATAAAATGATTTTAATTAATTCAAGAAAAGCGTAGGATTGGATTTCATCATTCATACCCTTAGTATTCAATTAATATTACCATGCATAAATTATTTTCTTTTATTATTGTTGCACATATAAAATCATCCCAAATCGATCCCTCGCATTTGAGAATCCTAAGAATATTTATCAAATATCGATCACTCGCATATGAAAAAAATACCCCAGCATTACAATCATAATCGTGTGCTATTAGCAATCTAAACGTTATGCTCTATTCCTAGCAACATAACATAAAGAGTAAAATTATTCAGTTCAAGTTTTAAGAGTACTTTCTAGTTAAACTTAGAACCTTATTTCATGAAACTAGTGATCAAGTAGAATTAAGCATTAAGTACGAAATGAAATTACCAATAATAAATAGGAAAGACTTATGCATAAATAAATATTAAAAGAGATACTTAAGGGTAAAAAGATTACATCCAATCCTTAGAGAAGTTAGTCGATCATTGTGGAGAGCACCTCCTCAATGGAAGAATTGATGAAGGAAATCATCACTAATTCCTTCCGGTAGAGTTTCCACACTAATTCCTCACTTCTCTCACTCTCCCTATGCTAAACTACTCTCAAATCACGTCCTGAGCTCTCAAATCTCGAAGATGGAATGCTTTTCTCCAAGGTTTGCCTAGCTATTTATAAGAGAGGGTATAGGCGAGTTTAATGCCACTTGTTGCTGCCACTTGCTGATGCCACTTGCCCAGGCAACCATTTTAGCCTATTTTCACTCGCCTGGGCGAGTTAAAACAACTTTCTGGAAACCTCCACTCGCCTGGGTGACCAAATTATATTAGTTCCACTCGCCTAGGCGAGTTAAAGCCTTAATCGTGAAGAAAGGTCATGGGCTTGGACGAGTTCTGCGCCATTTTGCTTCTGACACCTCCCAAATTTGATTTTTAGGCCCTTTTTGCGTGCTTTGCTTGCTTGGATGTTTTAGATACCATTGAAACCTATCAAAATACAAAATATGATTGAACTAATCTTCCAAAATGTGAAAAACAACATACATATTTATACAAAACATAAAATAACTAGGTTTAAGGTATTTTAATTAAGGAATTTACTAAAATCAAAAGATAAGTGTCAACATTAAAAACCCTAATTTAATTAAAATATGTCACTTATCATAAACTAAACATGTAATTCAAAATATAATTAGACCGAAGTAGTTTCAATTCAATGATGCAATATATATTTATAATGGAATTAGTAATAAATTTACAAACAATTTCATGTTAACAATTGATATAAATCATGTTTACGATTCTAGTCCAAATAAAAACATTTATAAAATGCAAGTGAAACTATTCTAAACATTCAATGCTCTATTTTTAAGTCCTAGAAAATATCTTGTCCACCGTTTGCGAATTGCTTCAAGTTCACTCAATTCCAATGGTGTTGGATCCCTAAAACTCTACAACATACAATAATCATAAATTAATTTACATTATATAATTGAAAGTGTAATAAATTAAATGAAACTTTTTTCCAGTAAACAACTATATTACCTTATTCCAACCACTCTTGATAGCCCCTAAGACTATGGTCAACATCTAATGCATGACGTAATAGTCACACTCAGTGCTTCTAGTTTGAAAATTACTCTAAATTCAATATGAAATTTAATTATATATCATAATTTCAAATTAATAAAAGTCATTAATGATAGTTTAACATGTTTGTATCAAATTACTTACTTTTAATTCAATCCAGTTAACTTTCATGGATGAATTTAAATGTTTACCATGAAATCCCTTCAAAACTCTAGTTAAACATTCATATGTGTGTGTGTGACAGGAGATGGAGGGTCAACAATTTCTGAACTCCTAGATTTAGTTGCTAGGTGAAGTCGTTTTCTTTTTTGCCTCCATGAACTTCTCCTCAAGGAACTCATAACCCCCATGAGACAACATGCATGTGGTCGTGTTGTGTTTTTGCATTCCCTAAGCCTTCTTTCTGACTTCCTATGATAAATTAAACACAATTTTAGCAAAATACTAAAATAGATTATAAATGTGAATTTCAAAAACAAGTAATTAGAAACTGCAAGCAGTACTCAAATACAGTTCACATATATAGGATTATGTGATAATAGCTATTATTATTCAAAATGAATTTATTGAAAACCTTGCGTGTCTTTATACCAAATCCACAATTCAGTTATCTAAACATGTAATCAGGTTTTCTATTAACAATTAATCCATTTATTTCAATTAACTTGAATGTTTTTAAAAAAAAGAGCAAGCTGCTTTGGTTTCAAATATGAATAGCATTTGTTAAAAAAATAAAATAGAACTAGTAAATGGAATGAAAGCAATGTGATTGCCAATTTAGAGAGAAATTGTAGAAATATATGTAAATGGAATGAAATCAATTGTAGAACTATAAGTATATGTGTTATATGACATATATATGATCTAGCTGAAGTCAGATTGCCAATTTATAGAGACATGGTAGAACTACAAGTAAATGGAATGAAATTAATTATAGAACTATAAGTATGTGTTATATGACATATATGATCTATCTGAAATCAGATTGCCAATTTGCAGAGATGTATTTAATTAATGAAAGTATATATAGTTACTTACGATTACAAGGAATCTAGTTCACTTCCTGTAACATACCACATTGGTGGAGAACCACGACCTTTTTTCTCTTGTAACATACTTACAGGGGCAATGTTGTAATTAAATTCATTAATAACAAAGACAGTTCTTAAATAACTGTCTTCAAATTGTAAATTTAAGAACAGTTATTCAAAAAAATCGTCGTAGTTGAACATTATACAAATATGGTTCTGTAAAATCGTCTTTACTTATCATTCTTGCTTTCTCTCTCTCTTATTGGGCACTAGTGTCCCTTTCCCTACCCGTGCGTCTCTTTTTTTTTATTTTCCTTCCTGTGTATGTGAAACCCTAAATCCTCAATACTTAATAGGTCATTCTTCTCCATCTCTCGTTGCTATAGCCAACAAGTATCTCTCTCTTGTCTCCCTGTCGTCTCTTTTGGGTCTCGTTCTCATCTCTCACGTCTCTTTCTCGTATATTCTGAGTGTTGTGGGTTTAGGGGTAGCGATTGTTATGGGGTTACGACATATATGAGTCTACGCAATTGGGGGGTGAAGAGAGGTTACAGGGTTGTGGTTATGGCACATAGGGGTTACGGGATTGTGGTTATGGCACAAGGGGCTAGGAGGTTGGGGTTACAAGATGGTTATAATGGGTGAAGGGACGCTTGTGGTTGTTTGGATTGAGGTTATAGCATAGAGGGGTTGGGGTTTTTTTGGCATAGAGGGGTCTAGGTTACGAGGTTTTCTTTTTGTCTCGTAATTGTCTCTATTCTCAAGTCTCGCAATTTCTAATTTAGGTGAACATATGGTTCGTACAACCCCAAAATCAATAGCATATGTCTCAAGGGTGGCTTCAGTTTTGATCTATGCCGAAGAAACACAATGCTTCAAAACAATGGCCTTAAAGCCTGAACCTTTCTCCAATTGGCACCACTATTGTCGGTTTAGTTTTCTAGGTTTGAAATCATTCCCTCGCTCTTTTCATGTCTACTTGACCCAATTTTATCTTATTATCATATATGTATACATCGTTGTGTTTTATTTGTTTTTCTATGTGTTTATCTTCACTCTTTTTTCTTTGCTTTTTTATTGTGATTTTTTTATACTAAAATTGTGAGTGGGTTCCAATGGAATAATGGATCCAGACATAGGATCTGCAGTTATGGTTAGGCTTGGAATCTCAAAAGAATTAGATAATTTGTTTTAGTAGATAGATGTCTGGTCTTGTGAGGTTTTTCTATGTGCATGAAGGAAATACACCTTATGTAAATGCTATAAGTTTGGTTGAGTTGGGTGTTAGTGGTTGGAAGCATTTGCTTAGGTTGTGAATGTTGAATTTATTATAACCTCAACTTGAACTATCCATACATAGCCACTTCACACTCACTCTTGTGTTGTTGCCTTCATGGCCAAGCTAGTGTCCATTGGGTATGGAACCCAGGTGGCAAATACAGAGTTCTTAGCACCAAACCAATGTCTAGAACTGGTTTGATCAATCTTCTCATTCAAAATGATGTTCGCCTTGAAGTAATTAATCACACTTTCTATCTTTCTTTTATATTTTGAGACAACTTCTAAGCATATAATATTTTTAGAAGCAAAAGGGAAACAATATTAAATTTAAATGATAATTAATGATAATTCAAAAAACCTATAATACTCTATGGTATATATTCATATAGGAAATTAGATTAAAAAAACCTCAGGTGACTCTTGCATGCTGCCCTCATCACTCTCATACCCTTTATTCTTGCGACCTGGGCTTCAACTGTGCGCGTCTAGTCAGTCTGGTGAGATTCCCTTTTGGTTTGGTTATCTGGTGATGACAAATAGTTGTTGTTGGGTGTTTTTCTTTTATTGTTGTTTATCTGATGAGGCCTTAATAAAGCAAACCGTGTTATGGAAAAATGTTATGTTCATAAGGTATTGAATAGGGGTATAAAAGCATTTACTTTGCCCTTGTGTTTCAGAAACATGACCCATTATTCTTTGGTGCCATCTCTGGTCATTTATTATGTTTTCTGTGTAACTGGAGACTAGAGATTTTTTGCCTATTGTTTTATCAGTACTTTTATTTGTAGTATTTTTTTTATTCTCATTGACTACATTTGTTTGCTACCATTTTGTTGTATTAAACCTTGATTCTATACTCTTAACTTTAAACCAGTTGTATTTTTTTTTACAACTTCTTTCTTTATTTGCTTCCAAGTATTCGGTAAGTTATTCACGCAATCAAAGGTGTAAAATAGCTAGTGTTTCCACCATTGTTTGATTTATATATCGCATGCTTTTTCTTTCTATATCTAACAAGGGTCACTCATTTTACATTGCCTTGCTATGATTTAGTGTTTCGTTATCTTTGTTGTGTAAAATTTGCACATACACAATGTTTCAACCTATTCAATCAATATCTTTGATTTATATATTACATTGCCTTTCTATTAATCAGTGTTTCCAAATGCTCTCTATTCTATATGGCTGGATGGGAAGCTTGAGGTTGTTGTGATTCCATATCAAATTGTTGAAAGGTATATTCCACTGAATCTCTTTGTTATTGCATATAAAATTATACAACTATACCTATTCATTCTATAAGTGAAAGTGATGTAAATATTCTCATTTCAGTCCCACGCTTAGTTTTATATGTAGTTTGGCATGTGGTTTACTGTTGTATCCACTTCTGTTTGAGATAGATACGATATCCTTGCTATTTAGCTTTAAGACTCCTTACATGTTTCAAATTAGATCCACAGTGGGACTAGATGAGGTGATAATAGTTTGATGTTTGTCAGTATGCATCCCTTGCTTTAAGTAGATTTCATGTAGTTTTCCTACATGTCATAATTGCTCTGTAAGTCTATATACTAATATTCTCTTCACAATTCAGTGTATGATTCCTCCTCCAAGATTGAAGGTGCAACTCACATATGTCCATATTATGTGCTTATTGCTCCATAATTATCTTTCTTTGATTGTTATAGCTTAGCATGGAAATTCTTGAAGTCCAACTATGGAATTTCTTTCCTGTCCAAGGTGAAGGTCACATATTAAATATCTATCTAGACACAAAGTCCCTTCAGATTGTCTATAGATTCTTAAATTGAAATTAGTAGATTACTCAAACTGAAATTAGTAATTTATTGATGTAACACTTGCGTTTTCTGTCATTTGGGTGTATATTTAACTGATATTGTAGCTTAACTTTTTATACAGGAAGATAGTAAGAAGACTGGCAAGGTGACATTTGCAGGAATGTATTTCTTACATTTTCAAGTGTATAGAATGGATTCAACGGTGAATGCGGTATGAAAATTATGTTCATTAGGTTTCTTTTCCTTTGCTGGGGGTGATGGAGTGCCTTTAGTTAAATATTTTTATATCATTCTTAGCCTATTTGACTTCTCTTGGACCTTTATTTTCCTATTCTAATTCAGTTTTTGTCTTAGGCTAGTAAGTGGGCTTAATTGCTATTTGTTGCGCATTTTCAGATTTTTGCTCACTTTATGTATCTGGCTTGTTCAGGACCTGCAGAGCTCTACAGAACTCCGAATGGAGCGTTCTAGGAGTCCTTGGAAAGATAACAAAAAGATCTACAAGTTTGCTAGAAATAGCCCAAGGCCAATTCTGTCATTTGGAGGGTCATTTTAAACTTCGAAATCGGAACCTCTGCACTTGTAATCTTGGGCTGCGAATTTGATTTTTTTGGTTGTAAATAGCAAATAACTAGAATTGATGGGTTTTGTTCATGGCCCATTCTTATCTTCAGACTTAGTCACTATATATTAGTGACTTTAGTGAAACTTGGACAGCACTTTACATTTTGAACAAACAAGTTTATTATTTCTTTTCTTTAGTTTTTAGAATCAAAAGCTTGTTCTTCATTTTCTCTCATTTGTTCTTCATTGTTCTTCATCTTCTTCATTTCCATTTTGCTATTCTTCCATTTTTTTGCACTTACTTCACGGGGCTTTCCTTGGTGATCATCATGGAAGGCTAAATAATCACTCAATCCAAGGATCCAATCCAAGCAAGAGGAGAATTTAAGTTCTGGTTTAGTATTTTGAATTCTGTGTGAATGTTCACTTTCTTCTTCAATTGCTATTCTGTTTTCATGATTATGAATGTGTTTAGAATTGAAAGCGGATTAGGTTATGGATTCATTGCCTAATTTTGAATATAAATCACAGATTAATTGGATGATATTTCAATTAGGGTTTGTGGTTTCAATTAATTTAGGAGTAGAATCGATTGAACTGCTTCTATTGAGATTGAATGAATGTTCATGATAGAATCAACTTATGAGAATGATGATGATTCGAATAGCTTGGGTTGGTGAATTGGATTAATGCTTTCTAATCTGTTTTAATTTACTCCTTGATAATCTTGTTAATTTCTGCATTGTTCTTTAATTTTAGTTTGTGTTCTTGCATATTTTACTTTGCGCATGCCAACTGTTTGACAAAATTCCCCCTTATTATTACCAATGATTTGAAGCTAGAACCATATTGATCGTGTCTCTGAGTCGACCTAGGTTAACCCTGTGCTGTAGAATTAGCTTAGTTAAATTGTTTTGAAGCCACACGACAAACGCATATCAGGGGGCTGTTTGGAAAGTGGTGGTTACTGTTAGTGATATGTGCAGTTAGCAATGGCCAAGTATCCTGAAAGGGCCTTATTTAAAAGATTGGAAGGTCTTCAACCATGTGAAGTCTCAAAACTAAAGCCTGGCACTCATATATTTGTTGTTTATGGTCTAAATAATTTATTTTCTGATATTGTTCTTTTGCCAATTTATGCTTTTTTTCTGTATAATTTATTTTCAGTTATTCACTACCCCAAATCTCCATAATTGGAGCTCTGATACTAGTTGATAGAAACTAGATTAGAAATGGAAGAAAAACAAAATTTCTTTATTGATTGTGTGTATCTTTACAAATAATTCCCTTGATATTCAAAAGATTTAGGCCTCTCTATACTCCCACTTCTTTTCCACCCATGCTACAACTTCTTCTCCTTAACTTCTCTTCCTATTTATAGGCAGCTACTGGTTTGCTAACATAAGCCCACCCAACCCTTAATGGGCGTAACTATTTGTAGGCCCATCAACATAACCCTTTGTATTTCTCGGACTTACTATCCCAACTAACTAATTAATAATACACTAACTGATTAAATAGGTTTGCTTTAAATTACCTTCTTTTAATGTATGTTTATATGAAGTTTTTGCCTTATGTATAGAAATTCAGTAAAGAGTAGTGAAATTGTATAGAAAAAAGATTCGGCAAAGAGTTTTAAGAAATCCATGAATGCCTTATAGTGATAATTACAAACAGGGTAAAGTGATGAAAAATGAATATAGTGTCCTATTCTAATCCAATAACCTCTAATTAAAGTCTATAACTTGCACTTTTTTTTTGGAGCTTTTTTTTTTAGTTTATCTGAGTCAGAGCTACAAATTTTTGTACATAAAATATCTGGTTTTCTGAATGGTGACTCACCTTCAAATTTGATAGTTTAATGACCATTCAGCTAACTTCACATGTGGGAGGTTATGTGCTTATTGGTGTCTCTATATATTGAAAACCATTATATCCATGGTAACAACTTCCTGTAAGAGAGATGAATGGACATATTTAAATGTTAAGAAAGAAATAATTTATGGAGATCTTGCATGAGTATTAGTCTGCTCAATAGAGGTCAAATATTTGGATAAAGATTGTTTCATATGGAACATAATGAATTAGTAGTTGATTTATTCTTATAATTAGTATATTGCTTAAACTTTTTGTATACGTTATGATAATTTAGAATTGTAGCCTAGTTGCTTTGAGCATAAGTTGCATTATGAATCTAGTCTTTCTTTATGCTTCGTTTTACTTGATGCCACTGAATCTATTATCTTGAAGTTGACCACTCTTTACCTTGATCAGGATGGTTTCTTACCAAGGACAGCCACTCCATTGGAAGATATATTCATGTCTCTTTTCTGGTATGTCTTAAGGACTAATGAAATTATGTAATTCTTACTATTAATAATAAACCTGTTAATGATCCCCTACATAAAATAGTTGCTTTGAATCTTCCCTTGTTAAGCAACACATTATGGTCAACTAGTCATGTTTGAGAAAGTCATTAGCTTTTTATCATAATTAGTAGGCCTTAGAATAAATTATTTTGGCATACTTGGCAGAAGAAGTACAAATTGCATATGCATATCGTTGTGCAAAAATGGTAATATGGTGTGGTTATTATTATGAACTTTATACTTCTAAGTTGTTACTCAAATTTCACAAATGATGACACAACTTGTTGGTTATAGCTTTTGACAAAGAATGGGATATATGATTTCTGGAACTGGTTTGATGATCGAACTTGGTAAGTTGGTGGTGTTTATGTTGAAACCATTTTTCCTCTATACTTGCATAGTTTACATAGGTTGTTATTAAATGTTTCTGGATATAATGTCTGTTACCTTTCCATTTCAAGGTATCCCCTCGTTGGTGTAATTGGTGGGACTGTCTATCCTGGTTTGACCTTGACAGTAGGCACCTTATGGCAGTATGCATTTGAAACACAGTAATGTTGGTTGTCATATGCTGTAATTTTCTCTCTTCATTTAATACTAAAAATATTAAATGGAACAGATGCTTGTTTCATGCATGGGAATAGGAAGATGATATTTGTATATTTAAATGGTTGTATTTGGCTGTAGTGTGGCACTAACCTTAAACAATTTCAATTTTCTATACTATTTAGTAGGATGATGAAAAATCCGATTATGACTATATTTCTTTCTTTTTCTACTTCTTGTTGATGCAGGTATATATATTGAGGATATATTTAAGTTCAACAGAACCACATGGTGTGGTTGATGATGAAGCAACTGTAGCAACAATATTAGCCATATATGTTACTTTCATTGGTGTGATCACTAGGATGTTGCAGGCTATAAAGTAGGATGTTTGTTTTAATGATGTTACATAAAATTATTTACATTTAATATAATGTTCCATGGTATTTGACATAATTTCGTGTCGAAGGGCATTTTATAGTGCTAAGCTGAATTCCAAATTTTAGTGTACTAACAATTTGGTTTGTTATTTATTTTATAGAATTAAAATTATTTAATGTGGTATTTTTTTGTAAGTGTAAATTCAGTTAAGTCCATTGGTTCATTTGTTAGTATATATAGAAAGCAAAAAAAAAAAGACAGGGGGAACAAAGACGATTTTATGCCAAAACCATCTTTGTATATAAACAAACAAAGACAGTTTTGACTTAAAACCGTCTTTGTAGGCATGTACGAAAAATAAAAAAAAAGACAGCAGCAACAAAGACAATTTTATGTCAAAATCGTATTTGTATATAAACAAACAAAGATGGTTTTGATTATAAATTCATCATTGAAAGCATGTACAAAAAAAAAAGACAGGAGCAACGAAGATGATTTTAAGTCAAAACTGTCTTTGTATATAAACAAACAAAGACGATTTTGACTATAAAATCGTCTTCGAAAGCATGTACGAAAAAAAAAGACAGGAGCAACGAAGACAGTTTTAAGTCAAAATAGTCTTTGTATATAAACAAACAAAGACGATTTTGACTATAAAACCGTCTTTGAAAGCATTGTTGCGAAATCGGAAAGTGTACCGTTCGTTTCAAGTAATAAAGTAAGTAAGTAAAGTATCGTCTCCACAGGGATTGAATGCAATTTTATTGTAACTTAACGTCTTAGAAATTGGAAGACAAATAATAAATTGAGAGAGTTGGTTGAGTTTTTGTGATTACGGAACTGAAATTAAATAATAGAAAATTAACGAGAACGTAAACTAAACTTAATTCTATTGTTATGCAGTGATGAGAAACAATTGTGGTTAAAGCGCATTCCTCTATGATCCCTACCTTCTATACTTAGATTGATTATTAACTTGAATTATTTCTAATTGCTCAGCTGATGTATTCTCACATAATTAGCTAAATCCTAATCCCTTAGCAATTTAACCATTTGGTGAAATTAGAAACCCTAATCCCTTAGTGATTCCCTCTTAAACCAAGCATTCAGCAGATACATCCTGAAATTGCTGCAACTACACATTCCTATCCCTAGGTAATGTATAAATTGTCATTTTACTCATTTCAGAAACTAGAATCCCAATATCCCTACTATGAATCCTAACCCTAAGCATCTTAATAGAATGGCCAGTCCCAATTAAGAACAACACATGAAGAACAGAAGAAAACAAAGCAATTATGATAATTCTCATTAAAACCAATCAAGACATAAAGGAGTTCACATAGGTTCCTGCTCTAACCACAATACAAGAACTTAGCCAAGCATGCTCAGAACTGATATTAATCTTACAACAAGCATGTTTCTAGAGAAGAATTACTAGAGGAAAAGAAGAAATTACAAGCAAAGTTGCTATTCTGCAGCAACCCTAATGAATCCAATCATCTCCAAGGTTTCTTCAAGGTCTTCTTCTCCAAAAAGTCTCCCAAGAGTCCAGAAGAAGGTCCTTCTCTGTGTCCCAGAGGTCCTCTTTTTCACCCATACGTTCTAGATTTAATTTAGGTAACAAGGAACTGTTCCCCAAGCTAAATCAGTATCAAATCTTTTAAATTAGGCAATATCGTGCTTGTGGTGTGACTAGCGTGGAGTCCCACGCTGATTGCGTGGGATGCTCGAATTGATTAAGCTATTATGGAACTCTAGCGCTAACCACGCGGTGTCCCACGCTGATTGCGTGGGACATTCGAACTGAAGGCTTGTTTTTAATATCTTTGCGCTACTCGCGTGGAATGTGGCGCTAATGGCTTGGCTTGTTCGAGCTGAGGAGTTAACCTTTGGTAGTCCCACGCTACTCGCAGTGATGGCTACGCTGATAGCGTGGCTTATTTGAGTTGGAGGGTTGGTTTTAAGCATCTGGCGTGATTGGCGCGGTGGGTGGTGCTTGTTGCGACCATGGCAAGTGCACCGATCGTTTCAAGTAATAAAGTGATAAGAAAGTATCGTGTCCACGAGGATTGAGGCACTAATATCAATTGTAATTTATAATTCTTAATATTAGAGAAGGAGTGAAATTGTTGAAAAGATTGGATTGTAGTTTAACTTTAATGATTGTGAATAACAGAATATTAAAACGATGTAATTTAAATATTAATCTAGACTTAAGAATAATTATGGCAAAGCACAATCACCGCAATTCACTCTATATACTTGAATTGATAATTTAACTCTTTTTAATGTAATTATTCAGATTTATGCCTTTCTAATATAGCTAAACCCTGATTCCTCGGTCATTTAACCCTTTAACCTAAGTTAAGAATTCTAATTCCTTAGTAATTCCCTTTAGATTAAGCATGAAGATAGCATAACAAGAATTTGTAGTCCTTTATCCCTATCCCTAGGTAATATCGCAACTGTCACTCTACTGCATTCAGAAACTAAAATTCCAATATTCCTATTGCGAATTATAGCCCTAAGTAATCTAATAGATTGATCAAGTCTAATTAGATATAATAATGGAAGGATAAAGTAGAGTAAAACAATTATAAGAAACTTTATTAAACCCAATTCAAGAAACACAGAGTTCACCTTGGCTTTTGGCTAAACCATAATTACAAAGGATTTAGCCAGACATAATGATGTCTAGCCTAATACAATGTGAAGAAAGGAGAAAAGGAAGAAGCTAAGGTATGCAGAGTTACAAACCCCTCAATCTTGCCTCCTTCTTGTTCTTCTTGCTTCTTCTTGGCCTTGAATCTTTTTCCTTTGATCTTGCCTCTTTTTGCTCCGTTTCTCAGTGTCTAATCTTCCTAATATGTCCTACCTAGGTTTTATTTATACCTAGGTTATAAAACCCTAAAAACCCATCATTCTTATGTTATCTTTAAGCTAATTATGAAATTCCGTAGCGCTCACGCGACTGGCGCGAGCTTCCAGTACTTCTGGCGCGAATAGCGCGAGTTTGGCGCGAGACCCCAGTTTAGCTGGTGCGAATGGCGTGGACCTGGCGCGGTTAGCGTGAAATCCCAGCCTCAGTTGACTCTTTCTTTTGCTTCTTTTCTTGCTTTTCTTGACCCTAATCAT
>QARZ01000523.1:49438-82840 GCA_013407115.1 Glycine latifolia
AAAAAGAGGGATTAATACCTTTCAAATCGGAAATAGACTAGCCTATGGCAGTTTTGTGATCTTTGAGTACTTTCAACAGCTGCTCTTCCTCATAAAATTCCAGCCCTCTATTGATAATGACTGGGTACGTTTCTCCCTCACCTAGAAACACATACTTCAAAGTCTCTGGTAACTCTTTCAGCTCAACTTTTGGTGCTCCAACTGGGATGTCATCTTCTTTCTTTTCCAGCACCTCTATGGCTATCTCCAACTCTTCTTGTATGGTTTCTTGAGTCCTAATTTCCAGCACTTTTCTTCAAGTTCCTCTTCCTCTGTTTGACCTGCATGAATTACATTATCCAAAACATCTAGTCTAAAACAATCATGTTCATCAGATGGATTTTTCGTAGCATCAAAAACATTAAAAGTAGTGGACTCATCATCCATCCTAAGTTCTAGTTTACCTTTCTCTACATCTATTAAAGCTCTAGCAGTGGCTAAAAATGATCTACCTAAGAGAAGTGGTATTTCACTTTTTCACCATCCATGTCTAAAACTATAAAATCTGCAGGAAAAATCAACTTATCTACTTTTACTAGAACATCTTCAATAACTCCCGTAGGCTTCCTCAAAGAACGGTCTGCAAGTTATAAAGAAACTCTGGTGGGCTTTAGTTTAGAGATTCCTAGGGACCTGCAAACTGACAAAGGTTGTAAATTTATACTTGCCCCCAGGTCACATAGAGCTCTTCCTACATTAATGTTCCCTATTGCAATTGGAATCTTAAAACTGCCTGGGTCTTTAAGCTTTGGTGGCAGCTTTCTCTGTATTATACCACTGCACTCTTCAGTAAGTGCAATAGTCTCACATTCATGCAATTTATGTATCCTAGACAACAGTTCTTTCATAAATTTTGCATAGTTAGGCATATTAGCTAAAGCTTCAGCAAATGAAATGTTAATATGCAATTTTTTAAACATTTCTAAGAATTTGGCAAATTGTTGTTTTTGTGCTTATTGCTTGTTCTTTACTGGATAAGGAGGCTTCTCAAAGCGGGAGAAATCCATTGGCTTCTTAGAAGGTGCAGAATTTGTCTCTTCTTGCTTGGTTGAAGGTGCTTCTTCCTCATGTTCTGCATCCCCTCTAGTATTTTCCTTTTCAGCTCCTTTTTGACTTACCTTTGGATTCTCTGGAGGTGTAATTACTTTTCCACTCCTAGTGGTTTTTGCCTTTGCATGCTCTCTGGGATTCACAATGGTGTCACTTGGAAACTGTCCTTCAGACCTTTCAGCTAGTTGTTTTGCCAATTGCCCAATTTGATTCTCAAGATTTCTAATGGAGGCATCTTGATTTTTATGATGAGTTCTGGTCTCATTAATGAAGGCATTGGTGGCCTGGATGTGCTCATTAGTTGTTTTAGACAGTTGTAACATAGCTTTTTCCAGCTCCGATGGTTCTTTGGGTGGAATAGGTAGGGTTTGCAAGTCATTGTTAGATTTATAATCTAATCCACCACCTTGGATTCTCCTTTGGAAATTATTTCCCATAGCATTGTTTTGATTTCTATGGAAATTTTGTTGGGGTCTCTGATCATACCAAAGGCCATTCACCTGCACTGGGTCAGCTGTAACACCCCAAAATTTGTGGAATCACAGTCAATTATTTAGGTAAAATGTTAATTAAGAAGCATTATAAAAGGATACAGGGGAAATGACGAAAATACCCCTGAACATTTTGGAAATGACTAAAATGCCCCTAGATACTTTAGTAAGATATTTTAAGGAAGAAATCTTATAAATACCCTTGGATGCTTTGGAAATGACCAAGAAAACTTTTAAGGCAACAATTACAGAGATACTTTGAAAATTTTTAGAAATGACGATTATACGCCTAAGGTGAGTAGTGAAAATTACCAAAATACCCTTTAGGTCAAAAATGACCAAAATAAATTTAGAAATTTGTGAAAACCTGAATATTGGATAAAATACTTTTAGATAACAAATTATCAACATAGTTGGTGGCAGAGAACCATAAACAGTAATTTCTAAGAATTTTAGAAGATATTTTGAAAAGAGCTTAATCTAGACTACCTCAGACATCAGAAAATTATAAGAAAAGGATGGATATAATCTATAGGAGTTTCTCTTAATTGTGGGAGGAATAAGTGTTCTAAATGAATTGGTTTAGTAATTTTAATCATTCAAGGCAAAATGGACCAATAGGAAATTAGAATCTAGCTATTATAGGTAACAAAGGAAAGTTGGATTTATTTGGATTTCTAAATAAAGCCTTGACCGTATGATGCAAGATCAATGGAGGAAAACTATAAGAAACTTCAAGAATGGACACATGGATGCTTAAAAGGCTAGGATACATGCCATTGATCCATTTGTAAAGTAAGGTAATAATGAATTAAGAAGATTTTTTGAAGTAAACTTCCTCTTGACTTCTTTGGACCCGTAGACATTTCGAGATATTATTTCAAAGATCCCAACGGTCAAGATTTACATATATGAGATAGAATTATAACTTTAAAATTTTAAGAAGATCCAACGGTTAAAAAATCCAGAATAAGTATTTTAGTAAAACGGGTTTTGGGAAAATTCAAGAAATGAAGAAAGCACGAAATTCCCTTAAAAGCTTGGCTAGTCCACGTGAATTAGTGACACTTGCTCTTCAAGTAAGCTTTGGCACGTGTACCATCAAGAAGAATGAAGAAACCTTGAGAAAAATCAAGAATAAAGACACTTGGATGGTTAGAAATCAATAGCCATTAGGATTTGTCCATGTAGAAAGCTAGCCATCATTACCTTAAGGATATTTGCAATAAAAATCAAGCATTATCACCTTATAAATAGGAGTAGGAACGAAATTTGGGCTGTCCTAAGCCACTCCAAAGCTTTTCCATTCCATTTCTTTCTAATTCTACCTTTTACCTAAACCAAAGCAAAGGTCTACACCCTTGGAAACCTCACGTGAAGCACTAATAACCCTAGGAGCAAGGATTATTCAATTTCAAAGGAATGAAGCTGTCTAAAAGCTTAAGGAAAGCAAGGTATGGGGAAGTTTATGATGAACTATGTTTGAATATTAAGCTTCTTAGTTGTTTCCATAGAGAATCATGTCTTGTATTCTAGGTGTTTGATGAAATGCCTCAAAGAATTAAGAATTGCTAGATACATGATTACTTGATTAAGTGACTTGGTCTTAGGTTAAAGAATAATTGATGTATAAATAATTAGAGCTTAACTTAATGAAGGAATGAATGGTATTTAGAATTATAGGTATTATGGCTATTTTAGAAGAAAAACAATTGGCTAATGAAATATTTTACTAAAATCAAAGTGTTTTATGTTCTACTAGAGTTTGTAGGTTCCAATTAAAAGTGTTTTGTAAATTCTTGAAACATGTCTATTTTATGCTAGAATTATGTGGAAACATGTTTATTTATAGAAATTATGTTGAACTTTATAAAGATTAAAGTTTAAGTAGCTTTCTTTAAAGAATTCTATGATTTCAAGCTTGCACACCATGTGTTTGATAGTTTGTCACAATGGATAAAATATGTTTAAGAATGTTTAGCTTGAATCCTTGTTGTTGAATTTGAATTATATTTATATGGTTGGTTGCTTTAACAAAGGTTATGTATTATTTCATGTGTTGCTGAGTGTTTCCTATGGAATCTACCATGTGTCTGATGAACTATGACTTATCTGTGAAGAATTTATGGAGTTGAACTATGGTTGTATACTAAGATGTTATGTAAAGCTTTATGTGATGATTGAAAGAAGCTCTATGGGTTATTTAAAAAGCATATGCCATGAGTTGTCAAAAATATTGAGCTTTGAGGTGTATGTGATATGAGAAACTGAGAAATAAAGTAATGGTGAAGAGTAAATAAAAAAATAAAAGCATGCCATGGCATATTTCATTTGCATTTAACCCCTCAGAGTGGAGGGAGGTTTCACTAGAGTGGGTGAAACTATGTTGACTATGGTACCCTTTAACCCCTCAGAGTGGAGGGAGGTTTCACTAGAGTGGGTGGAACTATTTTGATTATGGTACCATATGTTGAGAAATTGTTGATAACCTGAGATCTCAGTCATGCATCATATTAAAAGATGAGCATGCATCTCATGCATCACATGATGAGTATGTGTAAGTTATTTTGAATACTGTATGTATTGTGTGTTCTTTTTATAATTAAGGTTTTATCCCTCTGTGTTTATATATGTTTTATTCAAACTGTGTTTGTCATAAACTTACCCTATGTTTGTGTCTGTGGTTGACACCTGTGATGACCCCAATGTATTTGGGCGAGCCGAGAAACAGTAAAGCAGTGGATGACTATGAAGAGAAGATGATGAAGATGTATTGATAAGTTGTACTAGATTTAAATTGGTTGTATATTTATGTTGGCATGTATTTGGGACTGTATAATGAACTATACTTTGGACTGTATTGCTGGACTGTGCTTTATTCTTATTATAAATAAACCGTGGTGAGGGAGTATCATTTATGTTACGAATGAATTGTAAAAATCGTGAAGAGAGAGAATTTGTTTATGGTAGGGACGACTAAGAGAACTTGCAAGCAAAGCGAAAAAATTTTCCGTGAAATTTATAAATAAGATAATTTTAATACAAAGAGGAAACGAGATTTTATCTAAAATCAATCGAACATGAGAGAGTAAAAGGAGGCGTTACATCAGCTCCTACCAATGTGGAACATTCATTAGATTCATTCTCACCTTGGCAATACTCACATATGGCAGGTTGCATTCTGCTGGATGAAACTTAAGCCGCAGAGACTTGGAGTTTGTCAATCTTTGCATTTAATTTGGCTAATTGTTGAGCCAATATTTTCTGTTCAGCTAACATTGCATCATTACTCCCCAACTGGATAACTTCTCTCTTGGGCTAAACTGGAGCACGTTCATTTTCATCACGGGCTAGAGAGTCAATCAATTCATATGTCTGGACTACAATTTTTGATCTTATGGAACCACCAGCTGCAACATTAACAATAAGGCGTGATTCAGGTATCATTCTATTAAAGAAAATACGTACCTTTTTACCCACAGTTGTGTCATATTGTGGACACCTCCGAATCAGCTCTTGAAATCTATTCCATACTGCACATAAAGTTTCCCTCTCATGTTGAGTGAAATTGGTGATCTCATTCACCAGTCGATTGTATTTATCCATTGAAAGGTATTGAGAGAAAAATTTTGCAACTAATTCTTCCCAAGTGGTTATGCTATTTGAGGTCTGTCTATCTAACCATCTAAGTGCTTTTCCTTTCATAGCAAAAGGAAATAACCTCAATCTTATAGCATCATCTGACACTCCTTGGTGTCTAATGGTATCACAGATTCTCATAAATCTGTCAATGAAATCATGGGGATCTTCATTATCTTGCCCTCCAAACTGACTGCGTTCCACCAATGTAATCAATGAAGGATGAATATCAATGTGATTTGCTTCAATTGGTGGTCTTACAATACTAGAGTTTGGTCTAGTGAACAATGGAGCCAGAATATCCTCCATTAGTTCATCTTCCGGTCTAGGCTGATTATTTCCTCGGTCAGCCATTTCTGATTCTAATTCAGAGATTGAATCACAATCAAAGTCTTCTGCTTCTCTTTCTCTTTCTCTGGCTAGTCTCCTGTTTCTTCTAATAGTTCTTTCTATTTCAGGATCGTACTGCAGATGATTAGGATTAACTATACCTCGCATAAACTAAGAAAAGCAGTTTAGTAACAAAAGAAATTCCAATCTCAAGATTAAAGTTACTCCAAAATTGGTGATTACAATCCCCGGCAACAGCGCCAAAAACTGGTTGCGAAATCGGCAAGTGTACCGTTCGTTTCAAGTAATAAAGTGAGTAAGTAAAGTATCATCTCCATAGGGATTGAATGCAATTTTATTGTAACTTAACGTCTTAGAAATTGGAAGACAAATAATAAATTAAGAGAATTGGTTGAGTTTGTGTAATTACGTAACTTAATTTAAATAACAGAAAACTAACGAGAACGTAAACTAAACTTAATTCGATTGTTATGCAGTGATGAGAAGCAATTGTGGTTAAAGCGCATTCCCCTATGATCCCTACCTCCTATACTTTAATTGATTATTAACTTGAATTATTTCTAATTGCTCAGCTGATGTATTCTCACATAATTAGCTAAATCCTAATCCCTTAGCAATTTAACCATTTGGTGAAATTAGAAACCCTAATCCCTTAGTGATTCCCTCTTAAACCAAGCATTCAGCAGATACATCCTGAAATTGCTGCAACTACACATTCCTATCCCTAGGTAATGTATAAATTGTCATTTTACTCATTTCAAAAACTAGAATCCCAATATCCCTATTATGAATCCTAACCCTAAGCATCTTAATAGAATGGCCAGTCCCAATTAAGAACAATACAATGAAGAACAGAATAAAACAAAGCAATTATGATAATTCTCACTAAAACCAATCAAGACATAGAGGAGTTCACATAGGTTCTTGCTCTAACCACAATACAAGAACTTAGCCAAGCATGCTTAGAACTGACATTAATCTTACAACTAGCATGTTCCTAGAGAAGAATTACCAGAGGAAGAGAAGAAATTACAAGCAGAGTTGCTATTCTGCAGTAACCCTAATGAATCCAATCTTCTCCAAGGTTTCTTCAATGTCTTCTTCTGCAAAAAGTCTTCCAAGAGTCCAGAAGAAGGTCCTTCTCTGTGTCCCAGAGGTTCCTTTTTATCACCCATACGTTCTAGATTTAATTTAGGTAACAAGGAACTGTTCCCCAAGCTAAATTAGTATCAGATATTTTAAATCAGGCAATATCGTGATCATGGCGTAACTAGCGCGAAGTCCCACGCTGATCGCGTGGGATGCTCGAATTGATTAAACTGTTCTGGAACTCTGGCGCTAACAGCACGATGTCCCACGCTGATCGCATGGGATATTCGAACTGAATGTCTGTTTTTGATATCTTGGCGCTACTCGCGTGGGATGTGGCACTGATGGCGCGGCTTATTCAAGCTGAGGAGTTAACCTTTGGTAGTCCCACGCTACTCGCGTGGGGTTCACGCTGATAGCGTGGCTTGCTCGAACTGAAGGTTTGCTTTTAGCAGCTGGCCCAAGTGGCGCGGGGTCTGGCGCGATCCACGCGGCTTGGTCGAGAGCTCTAGGTTGTTTTTTTTGCTTCTTTTCCTCTCTTGATGGTTCCTAATTAACAAAACAAATAAGAAATTAAAGTAATATGCAATTAAGTAATAAACTTAACTATTCTAATCTATATTACTAATTATTGAACCATTTATTAATCTATTGATCCTAAAAACTAATATATGCTGGAAGCATATCAAGCATGTAACAAAAAAAAAAGATCAACAAAGACAGTTTTTACAACCGTCGTCGAATGTCATGGTTTTTTATGACAGCGTGATGACGACGGTTGTACAACCGTCGTCATAAGGGGTTGACAGTGGCGTTCCAACGCCAAATGATCTAGAGAAATCAATTGAGAATTCAAACTTCATGGACATTGTGAGAGCTATGAAGTCAGGTTGATTTCATGAAAGCCCAAAACAACTACCAAAAAAATGCTTCACATTTATGAAAGTTGAAAATACAGCACACATGTACTACACATGGTTTAGAAATGCATTTATAAAGTAGAATTACAACACCAATTTGCCATGTATGTCTCTATTTCAATCATATACAAAAGGAAAGTGAGATATAACATTAACAACAACCACTGAATGCAAAACTAAAAACAAAATGAAAAACAATAAAATAGAAAGAAGAATAAAAATGATGGAAGTCCCTCTTAGAAGCAAATTTAAATAGGCAACATCTTATTCTATGGTCACGCTCAACCTAATAACATAGGAAAAGGGCACTCCACACTCCCCATATACCATTATTCATTCATAGCAGCAAACCAAATGTATAATAGCATGAAACCAACACAAACACTTGAAACTATAACATTAAAATGACAAAACAAAACCCACAATTAAGCACTGCCAACATAGTCTTACCTCAAGTCTCAACTCCTCCAATAAGAAACTTGTCTTTGTGCTAAAATTAGTGCCATTGCAAGCTAATTAACCTATCTCTCTCTCTCTTTCCTGAAGAAAGCTCAAAATTAACCAAAACAAACATTGCCTATTTAAAAACATTCAATTACTAAGACCTAGTAAAATCATGTACCAGATAATCTTTGCTTGCTAGACCTATTACCAGATAATCACGTTTTTCACCAGATAACTACAAAAAGGGAAAAATGGATTTTCTCACCTACAAAACGAAGCACCATCGTAGATAGGGCAGCAACATAGTTGCCATGAAAGTTTTTAAATAAAAACACCATCATGTTTGCAACACTAAGGGTTTTGAGGGTTCATGTCTTTGAGGGCTTCGACAATGAAAGTTTTTTAGGGAAAGGGAACAAATGACTCGATATTGTGGGAAATAGGATATTATAAATATTAGAATGAAAACATCAACTTTTATTAAAACCAACGTTAAGTGGTAAATCACAACATTGATTTTTCAGAAAATCAATGTTAAGGGATAAAACGCAACATTAGTTTTCATAAAAACGATGTTAAGTTACATGCTCAACATCAATTATTTTTAGAACCGATATTAACAGTGACATTTTATTTACAAAAGTGTCATCACACTTTTGATTAACATCGATTTTCCTAGAAACCGATGTTAATTGGCTGATATTGAATCCAAATTTTCTAGTAATGTAATAAAAGTAATATCATCATATACATATCTTATGATGGTGATAATTAGAAGTCGAAAACAGGTTAGGCCGCCTGTTAAAGACCTATGACCTAGTTCATTTAAGGCTTGACTTGACTTGATTTATTTAACAAAAAGGTGAGGCTTGAGATTTTTAGAAAGCATTTTTGTTACATAAGTAGCCAGGCTATAGCCTATTAATTAAACTAGCGGGCTAGCCTATTTAGCAAAAATATTTTTAATAGAAATATTAATATGATATATAATATTATATCTATTTTAATGAAATTAAATTATTTTAGTAATTTGACAATTTGAAACATTTTAATGTTTGAAATATGTTAATTTCTATAAGCATGGCTCTTTTCTTTTGGTGGAGTTTAAAAGGCTTTGGTAGTTTGTCACGTGTATGTTGGAATAACCGAAAATCTAGAAGGAGGGTTGAATAGATTATTTTCAAAACTTTTACCAAATCATTATTTAGATTCAATTAAGACATACATACCCCTTCATGTAATCAAGGTTTTGTCAAAAACTTTATTACAAAAGATTATCAAACAATGAAAACAATGAATACAAAAACATATGAAAAATGGAGTTTTATGGCCCTTTTACATTAATTCCTTTACTAAGATTGTTTCACAAAACTATGGTTTAGAAAAAAAGAAAATCACATATAGAATTTATATTGGTTTACAAAACTAAGGTTTAGATAAAAAGAAAATCACACATAGAATTTATATTGGTTCAGTCCTCAAGAGGACCTACATCTGGTTGTTCTAAGACCCCTTAGAACTTCCACTAATAGAGAACCAAGTACAAATACTATACACATGCAATTTTCTAAAATTCTACTCTTCCCTTAAACCCTACAAGAGAAGGGTTAAAATTTGAAACCCTATCAACTCACACAAACCCTTGGTAACCCTAACCAAGATTAGAATCTAAAAAGAAATCAAAATTAGATTGAATACACCTTGATGTGCAAATCACAACATCTTCAAGTTCTTCCTTTGATTATCAAATCATGATGAAGAATGAATGAATCTTGATCAACTTGAATTTCTTGAAGAAATGTAGAGGTTCCCTTAGATGACTCTTAGAATGTGTTTTCTAAAAGATAAGATCATATCAAGAGTCACTAATAAAAAAGAACAAGTGAGGGAATTTATAATTTCAATAGCTAAAATTGATTTTTAATTGATTATGAAATATGATAATCAGTTAATTTGTTCAAATCTCTCTTTATTCTGCATTTTCAGAAATGTGGTAATCAATTACAGAATGTAGTAATCGATTATCTCATTTCACATACAGCTTCTAAAACTTTTTTGGTTCTGCAATAATCAATTATTTCGACACACAAAGCTCCTAAAATTTCAAGAAACAACTTAAGCAATTATTGAATGTGGTAATCAGTTATCATAGAGACTTTCTTATTCTGAAACTGACTTATGTAATTGATTACTAAAATTGGTAATCGATTAATTCGATGATTCTTTCCAAATTTCAAGTAGAAGTGAGTTTTGTTGCTTGTTCTAACACTTTGTAATTGATTATTAATCTTTGTAATCAATTACATTGTGTGAATTCATTGCTTTTAAGAAACTTTGAGATCAATTCATTAATCTACCACGTTTGATTTTTACTAAGCATGAATATAAGAAAACTAAGACTAAATCACCCATCATTCCTAGTCTACAAAAATTTAATACAAATGCTACATCTTTTAAAACTTGTTTGGTATTGTAAAATGAATTAAAACAAAAACCAAAGACTAATCTTAAGTATATCTTGTGATTTAAAATTGCCTTATAGTTTTTAAGGAAAATATTTGGCTTTGTTAAAGAAAAAAGTAAATATTAATACTATACAACCAATGTTGGGTAACATTGGAATAACATATAAGTCATTGCTTCACATATTAATATCTTAGCGCATAATAATTTTGTTACTATACAATAATTTTTTAAGCAGGAATTTAAATAGGCTAATGTGTAACGCCTCAACTTACGATCTTGTTATTATTGATTTTTAATGAAAATTCTTTTCAACTTACTTAAGAGCACCCCATTGATTATAATCAAATTTTGCCAATAACTGATACTCCAAGAAAATTTCATCACTGATTAATATTTATAAATCTGAAGTAACATATAATAAGAGTACAAACTGGCACTGGTTTTATTACATAATACAAATAACTAGAACATTCTTGTAACAAAAGAATACATCTTCAAACAACACATCTTTAATCAAAATCTTCTTCTTGTAGACTGCTAGGCAGTCTCTCTCTTTGTTGTTCATCTGCTCGCCCGAATAAAATCGAGGTCATAGCAGGTGTCAACCACAGACACAAAACATAGGGTAAGTTTATGATAAACATAATTTAAGCAATAGATTATATTCAATATGCAGCTATTCATAACAACATCCTCAAAATTGCAGTTCTAATTTTTATATGATGCATGATTCTCTCAAACTTTTCAATATTTGGTACCAATTGTCAAGATAGCCCCATCCCAGTGGCACAGAACTTATCCGACCAGTCAGGGTCTCCCGGTGTTGCATAGGTTCTCACCCACACTTCATGTGATCATCATGGGTGGCGTCATTCCTTACCGCAAGAGTCACCTCCCAGCTCAGACTCCTCTTGTCTGAATGCACGGACTCAGTTCCTGTAGCTATCTGACACACCTCCTCTCTGAGGAACACCTCCACTTTGAGGCAACTCTTATGAGACACATGAGACTGAATCACTTATGCATATCTCATTCATTTTATCAACTTATATTTATTTTCAACATCAGTCCTTAATCACTGTCTCAAATAATTTACTTAGAAATTCAACACAAATCATGTACAGAACTCAGCTTATTACTCATGTACGGAAACTCAACATATCATTCATGTATAGAGATTCATAGAACACTCAGCAAGTATAAAACTTCATTTAGGCATTCAATCTTATAACTATAACTTAAATCCAACAATTACTCAAATACAACTCATACTTCATAGAACTTCAAACACTAGTAACACTTAAACTATCTTTATCATAAAACTTCCCTATACATACCTGATAACTCCTTATAAAGCTTGACGAACTTTCCTAAAAGTGCTAGCCTTCTACACATGATTTCCAAGGGAAGTGGGGCCTCTTCTTACTTAATTTATGTCTTGAAAAGGAAAGGATGAAAGTGAAATGAAAGAGATGGGAGGGAGAGATTCACGTGAGTTGTTGTATAAATGGAGTCTTGAAAGTGACTTCCATTTAAGGCCCTCCTCCCTTTATATAGGGTTTGGAAAATAATAAAATATTTAAAGACATAATTGCCCTTTCTAGCTAGTTACCCTCATCTAGTTCCATTATAACTTAGTTTCTTCTCATTCCATTACATCTTAACTAAACTCATAATTACTCTTCTAAATATCTTTCCACTTTATACAAAAATCTCCTAAGTCATGATGTCTTTCTTCCAAGTGTCTTCCACATTACACATGTAAGTCATGAAATATCCTCCCTTCCGACTCCCTCTTTCACGTGATTATCAAGAGAAGAGGAGAAGGTTTTTCTTCCTTTCATGCCACCTTGTGTAATTATCTTTCAAGGCATGATGGCTTCTTATCCCTTCATTCATGGTGGCTTACAAGTGGATAGACATTTCTTAAGCTTTCATGATGGCACCTTATCACTTTAATTCATGAATCTTAAGATATTTTCTACTTATAATAACTTATCAATTTTTAAATATGACAAACCACCTTATTCCCTTTTTTCCTCTACTTCACGTGAATACCATAGCCAAGGGGAATATTTTTATCTTCCCTTCCTCCTTCTATACCATGTTGCTATTTCCTTTAAAGAGGAGAAAATTGTGTGGTTCTCCTTGTGTACATATTGAAAGATAGGGCCTTGAAGCCCGAAGGCATGTGAGAAGAAAACAAAAATTTTCAAGCAGAAACACACATACTAATATGTTGTTAGCATATATAGTTTTTAGGATAGTTTTATTAGGAAAATAGGAAGAATATAGTGAATAAATGTTAGAATAAGTGTAAAATTCATTAGTTTTATGTTTATCATTGATTCTATGCTATTTTGATGTTTAGGGTCAAGAAAAGCAAGAAAAGAAGCAAAAGAAAGAGCCAACTGAAGCTGAGATCTCACGCTAACCGCGCCAGGGCCACGCTAATCGCCCCAGAAGCACTGGAGGCTCGCGCCAGAACTCGCGCCAGTCGTGCGGACGCCACGGGATTTCAGAATTAGCTTAAAGATAACATAAGAATGATGGATTTTTAGGGTTTTATAACCTAGGTGTAAATAGAACCTAGATAGGACACATTAGGTATCAATGGACATTGGAAAATAGAGCAAAGAAGGCAAGATCAAAGGAAAAAGATTCAAGGCTAAGAAAAAGCAAGAAGAACAAGAAGGAGGCAAGATTGAGGGGTTTGTGACTCTGCATACCTTAGCTTCTTCCTTTTCTCCCTTCTTCACATTGTATTAGGCCATACATCATTATGTCTGGCTAATTCCTTTGTAATTATGGTTTAGCCAAAAGCCAATGTGAACTCTGTGTTTCTTGAATTGAATTTAATAAAGTTTCTTATAATTGTATTACTCTACTTTATTCTTCCATTATTATATCTAATTAGACTTGATCAATCTATTAGGTTACTTAGGGCTATAATTCACAATAGGAATATTGGGGTTTTAGTTTCTGAACGCAGTAGAGTGACAGTTGCGATATTACCTAGGGATAAGGATAAAGGACTGCAGATTCTGTTATGCTAGCTTCATGCTTAATATAAAGGGAATTACTAAGGGATTAAGATTCTTAAATTAGGTTAAGGGGTTAAATGACCGAGGAATCAGGGTTTAACTATATTAGAAAAGTATAAATCTGAATAATTACATTAAATAGAGTTAAATTATCAATTCAATTACATAGAGTGAAATGCGGTGATTATTGTGCTTTACCATAATTATTCTTAAGTCTTGATCAACATTCAAATTACAGTGTTTTTAATCTTCTTTTATTTACAATAATTAAATTCGAACTACAATCCAATTCTTTCAACAATTTCATTCCTTCTCCAATATTAAGAAACATAAATTACAATTGATATTAGTGCCTCAATCCTCGTGGAGACGATACTTTCTTATCACTTTATTACTTGGAACGATCGGTGCACTTGCCGTGTCGCAACACATACCACACAAGAATCATTCTTTAAGACATAGATGTTACCTTGTTTATATTCAAAACTTGATGATCAAGGATAGGCTTGAAGATACAAGCCCTCTAATGTTGATCCACACCACTTCTTGTCAAGACTCAAGAACACTTCTTGAAGGCCACCAACAAACACCAAAGGAGGCAAGCTAGGCACACCAATGGAGAGGAAGAAGGTTAGGTTTTAAAGTGTTTTTACTTATCTAAGAGACTCACCAATAGATGATATTGGTGGCTGAATTTTCAGTCAAAACTCACACAAAGGGGCACGTGGAAAGGAAGGAAGGTAGATAGGTTTTTTTTTTTAAAAAAAAAACAACCAGAGAACTATGATCACAATAGCACATTTTATAGAAGATTTTGAGTTATATTTTTTTTAACCAAAAAATCTGATTATGAAGCATCCCAAACGTGAAGAAAAGATAGAGTTGTTGCATTTCAAAAATTGCCAACGACCTCCTATCATATCCTCCTAAGACCAAGTCAATTACTTGAGATTTATTTTTGCCAAATGATAATCATATATCAGCCCCATAATCAGCCCTCAAACTTCTTCCTAAAATCTAGGACATGATCATGATAAGATGCTAGTTGAATTCAAATTCAAATCTAGCTCTTATCTTCTCCTTTTGATATAAAACTAACTACTATAGTTAATTCATTTTAAATTCAAATATTTAAATTCAAATATTTAAATTCAAAATTTAAATTATCAAATTTAAATATTAGATAATTAATTTAACTATTTAAATTAATTAATAATGTCTTGGACTATCCAAGCCCATTAACTCCATTCATGCGCCCCTCTCTCTTTAAGATAGGTATTTAAACTCTTTCTTGGGCCAACAATTATTATTAGGCCCAAAACCTTTAATGCTATAATGTCATGACAATAAAGTGTTAGTGTGTGACCCATTAGGCCCAACATAGCTACTGACATAAATGAGTTTGGGCCCAACAAGGCCACTACCCATTTAATGACAACACAGAGCACTAGCAATGCTTTGTTGCCCCAGAACTAGTTAGGTAAATGATAAGATCATCTTGTTAAATCTATTTGGTTTTCATATGTATTTCCTTTCGTCTCGGTTACCTTCCCATAAAACCTAGGGTAAGGAAACGTATCAGCCTTTGCGGTCTAGGGTAAGCTTTAATACGAAATAGGGAGTCTCCAATTTTACTGACTCTAAAGGCAAATCATCTCACGATTTCTTTTACTATGCATAGATTCTCGAGTCCCGTAAATGTCATTCCGATTTCTCCAGTTTACAGATAACCTAATCTCTCACAGAGATTTGACGAATTCCTTTAGCTAGTCACCCTAGACTCGTGTTCTTTCAGGGCATGCCCAAAGGTATACCTATGCGTCTCCATGTTTCAAGAAGACGAGGTATACAATCAAAGCATGTCTTCTAGAACACAGTCTAGGTCAAAACTTCTGGTCTAAGGAAAGACATACCCAAATAATAAGAGACTACTCTAATGATACTATCTGTGAGATTTCCTCATAGAGTCTCTTTGTGGGTCCATTCAGTGCGGGCTATACCCTTATAGATCCACCCACGACTTTAGCTAAGACATCTCCATGTCTATAGCTCATGAGGTCTTTACCTTGTATCTGCATACAAGTAGATAAGCCGTGCTAGTCTTACCCGAGATCGCTGATCCCCATTCTCAGTGTCTCTAGACCAGGAACTTAAAACTTAGGAGTAGACATCTGGTATCCTTAAATCCTCATGATCGTGATCCCATCACTGATATTCAAGAGATACCTATTCTATTCCAAGGGTTTTATCCAGTTACTCATATATTAATAATGATATCGAGACAAAATATGAAACAAGATAAAGAGCGCTTATAATTTATTCATGACAATATTGAAAAGTACATGTATGTCCTAATCTAATGAAAAGATTGTCTCTAGGACATCCATATACTAACACATATGTCACCTTTTATGAAGAAGAAGAATCCAATTTCAAGATAACTTCACACATGACATTTACTAGAAATAAGTAAAGTTCAATTCGAACTCTTCTACCTAAAAGATAATATTGAATAATAGAACTCTAGAGATTTTCTGAAAATGACTTCAGTTACAGTACAAATAACTCACAAACAGTCTATACAGAGTGCTACACAGGCCTTACATACAAAACTGCTCTTATCTTAATTCTGATTGGTCCGTTCTAGTTCTGGCCATCAAAATTACTTAAATATTTTATTAAATAAGTCTATACCTCCTATAATTAAGAGAAAATTCCACAGATTCTATTTATCATTTTTCCATATTTTTCTGTTGCTTGAATTTTCCTGAATAAAATTTCAAAGTTATTACCGTATAAAATTCATAGAAATTCTATTCTAAGGTTTTTCTGTCATAAAGTATTTTGGTAATTTGCCATCCAAGGGCTCTCTGTAATTTCATCAAGTTTTCACAAAATATCTAAGGGTGTCTTGGTAATTCTAGCCTCAAGGGTACTATGGTAATTTTCACCTTAAGGGCATTTTTGTAATTTCTGCTTCAAGGGAAGGGTAATAGGGTCATTTTTCTTCAAATATTTTTGTAATATCTCTAATTAATAATTCACACAAATACTTTAAATATAGACCAATCAAATCTCACATAACCTATTACTTATCCCAATAGTTACGCAAGAATAATTCATACAACATATATTTTCAGTTATTGAAATATTAGGGTGTTACATAATGGACCAATTTGAGCTTATATAAAGGCCAGACTCATGGTAAATAATAGGTTCGTGATGGATAGTAGACCCAAACATGGATTATAGAAATATAAAGTAGATTATGTCAGGCTTAGGTAGGGCTCAACCTGACGCTACCCATTTTGGCCCTTAATAGTAATGGTTATGGTGGTATATGCATGTGGTGGTGATGATGTTCCAATACATGATTTCCAAATTCTCAATAACTCAAAACACCAAAAAGACTTAACTTGTATTAGTTATACTTACATGATCTTGAAAATTTCAAACAATTAGGTCTTTCGTAAGTCAATATGAAAAAAAAGCTTAGAAGGGACTAAGCCCTCTCCTCCCCCCTAAAAAAATTAGACAAAATTATATATAAAGTTATTTATTTCCCAATTACTAATTATTTTAAATCATTAAAAGAGTATATAGAATTTTAATTTGTAATTTTGTATTCATTGAAAGACCATGCATACTGAAGGTAATCTTTGGTAAAAAAAATATTATTTTTTCCGTAGACAATTTGTTCACTAATATTGCACTATATGTTTGTGTTTTTTATAACTGTAGCTCTTATATAGTTAAATTGACAACATTGCTTATAATTGAGTTTAATGACTATGTATTTATAGTGTAAGGTAATTTTATAGTGTCAATTAATTACGAATTACTGTTAGTATATTATTTTTAACATAATTATTATAAAAGTTAACAAAATTACCATACATAAACATTTTAGTTATTTTATACTTTCAGGCCATAACGTATTTTCTCTTCATTAAATTGCCTTTTTCATATTATCAAACATTTTTTTTGTAATTTTCAAATTTATTTTTTTCTATGACTTTTATATATGTTCATTCTAGAATAAGTTATTAAATATAACTTGAACTTGCAAATTTTTCTTAAAGATTTGTTGTTCAATTTTTTCTACAATTTTTCTTTGAAATTTTGCATAATTTTGACAAAATATAAGATTAATTCCTTAATAAATAAATTAATAAAGAAATATATAAAAGTCTTATTAATAAAGTACAAAAATAATTTAATATTATAAAAAAATTAATTAAAAACATCATTAATATTTAAATAATTCCTTTAAATATTTAAAATCGATTGTAAGAGTTTATATTTAATTTATATATTATGTTTAATTATTTTTCCAGCTTTAAATTATTTTTTCAAGCTCTGCCACCATCCAAATATTTCATGCTAAAAGTATTTTGAACAAGACCTCTTATTGTTAGTAAGGAAATGCACATTATTAGTATTGTCATAACGATTTTAAAAAAATATTGTCATAATATATCACAAGTGAACTAAACATAATTTACATAAGTTTGCTTATAATTAATATCTTATTATCAAGAGTAATCACAATTGACCCAACATATGTTATAAAACATTTGATATTTAAATCATTTATCTTTTACTAATAAATAGCTCATACATTATTTTAAAAAATATCAACGAGTTTGGACACGTACTACATATAGATACTTAATTTAAATAAAAGAATATTCCGAATTATTGAGGTCACAAATATGTAATTTACTTTACATTTTAATAGAAGAAAAGAGAATATTGTAATACTCACATCATTCAATGGAGGGAAAAGCAGTTGACTTTAACGGTATTAAGTTAAATGTATTAAACTGTAATCCTTTTTATCTCGAATATAAGAGAAAAAAATAACTCACTAACTAAAAAAATTTGGTTAACCATATTTAATTGTGTTAATATTGATTAAAAACAACTCCATTTGGTCCTTACTATAAGGCATAGTTCAAAATTCCTATGAAATATATAATTTTTTTTTTCTAATAGTTGTCCTTATAAAATACTAACTTTTGACTCGTACAATGCAGGGAACAAATATGTTGTTTGTGTAGTTTTAGGGCTATTTTAAAAAACAAAAGTTTTAGGGCTCTTCCCATACTCATTGTTACAATTTCTTTTTCCCTACTTTATTCTCTTTTATCTCATATCATTTGTGTCCATTTTTTCTATTTTTTTTGGAATTTAAATTGCGTTCAGTACTAACTTTACTGATGGATTTTGTAGTATTACACTTTTATTCTTCTAGATCAAGTGTGATGATGTGATACTTTTTGTAGAAGTTTTTCTCCGTATTTCATTGAGTCATAGATGATTGGAGGGAGAGCACTAATATGCAGGTAAGTGGTAACTATCTATAGTATTGCGCTTCAATCCATATTAAATCTCATGATTAATGTCTTATTCTATTTCTAGAAGAGTACCTTCTTATTTTACTGTCTCATGATTAGTTTTAGGACTTAGTTTTGTTTGACTTTTTGAAGTGATTTTGTCTTTGTAATTTTGCCTAAATATTTTGTTCTATTGTGATGATAGATTTGGCTCTAGAAGGATCACATTTTGATGCTGATCGGCTATATGAATGAATGAATTGTGAATACTTATACACTTTCCTATTGTGTGATGGTTGATTTCTATATCCTTATAGTTTTATGTAATTTTGATGTCTTACAAATTAATAATAGGCTTTCTGCTAATGGACTAGAACTTTTCACCTCATATAGTCTATTATAGTTTTAATAAAATGGGTTCACAAGAAAATCTCTTGAGAGGCATATATACTTATATGGTATACATTATATGATGAAGAATTTTAGCAATATATTTATGTATCATTCTTATTTGGTGTTGAAAAACATTGCTTTATGTGAAATTTAGTAATCACTTTTATTTATGAAATTAAGTAATAAATATTTTCTCTTAAATGTTTTTTCTCTTTTGAAAAACCATCGATGTTATGCCATTAAGGGTTTTCCACTTTTTATCTCTTTGTTAGTGACCCTTATCTCTTAAAAGCATTTTCTTTTGCAAAACACCAATAGTATTTCGTTGTTAATGTGAGTCACTTCTTCATTTATTTGTTTTGTATATCTTTTGTTTTTGTGTCTTAGTATAACACTTCTTTGTTGAGATAAGTACAAAGGCATATTTGTCATAATTATTAAACATATAAGTGTTCCTTAAATATAAAATTAAATTGTAATTTTGGTCTCTCGATAATTTTTTGTTTGTGATTTTGGTCTCCCTTTTTCTAAATCAAGATATTTAATCCTCCTATTTTTCAAAATAAGCAATTTTGATCCTTTTTGTTAATTGATCATTAGTTGACCATACAAAGTCAAGCATTGACTTTGATGCGACATATTGGTGCTGAGATGACGCTTATATGACAAGGAGTTAAATAAAGTGCAAAGTACCTAAAACACACTAGAAGGGGGGTTGAATAATGTGATGGATAAAGACTTTGGCTTCCAAAAACTTTGAAAACCTTTCTCAAACAAATATCAATGGATGATGGGTTTCGTCCAAAGGAGTTTGAAATCACTATATGTTTAAAAATCAGTTCGCAAAACTTGAACACAATAGTGTAGAAGTAAACTCTAAAAAGGAACTAGTTATATAGAAACAATAAAGAAAACACAGGTTTTATACTAGTTAACCCCAACTCCTGAGCTACGATCAGTTCTCCTTCAAAACTTGAGAGATCCCAACTAGTCGTTGTCTAACAGCTTAAGCACTTTACATGTGGCAAGTTATTATGCAAAGAGAAACATCTTCTGCAGAGAAGTACATCTTGCCAATGTCACCTTGTGCTTAGAGCTGACTTTTAGCACACAATTCACATACAATGTTAATAGCACATGAAAAAAGGAATAAAGAATACCAAGGCAAGATAATTCAAAACTTTCCTCATGTGTGCTATGGTATGAATAGCTTACTGAACGATGGACATTACTTTCTGATGATAACTCTTAGTTCTTGAGGATCGAGTAACAATTCTAGTGCCTCTGGACTATGAGCCTAGTGTTAAAGCACTTGTCTTCTTTGGACTAGATGCTGAGGTAGTATTGTTCAATGATTGATATGTCAGCTATTGTCTAGAGTCTTTCTCCTCATGCTTTCTACTTGTATCTCATAGAGATGAACCTATAGCTTAAAACACATAAAATTTATACTTTGTTAACGTCAAAACCTTAGGGACTTAACTGATTAGTATAATCCAATGTGACTTGGACACAACCGGACTTAAAAATCTCCCTCTTTTTTATGATGAAAAACAACATAAATTTTGATACCAAGAAGAGTAAGATGTAAAGATTAAGATCAAGGTACCAGAAGTGTTTAGAGTGTATTGTTTCAAACCACTTACTCTTTGTTTGTGTATCTGAAGAATGTAACTTTGATATACAACAAACTTGTTAAGCATTAGAGAATAATGAGGGCTTTCAAAGACATAATCAGAGAAAATATGTTATCAGTATGCATGAGCAAATTATGTTGAGATATATGAAACTCTCCTTGAGTCCATTACCTTATGCATGTATCAGAGAATATTTATCAATCATAGCATGCATGTTACAGATATCATAGCATATGTATAAAGGAAGTTTTAAAAAGATGAAAACACACATATGTGACCACTAGAACACTTGTTTATTAATTTCATTAAAATTAGCATATGAGTACAAGTGTTTACAAATCAAAATTACTATTCTACTTTCTCCCCCTTTGTCATTATCAAAATATGTGGGTTCGAAAAGAAAGAGGAAATGACTTGATCATCACGGTCAACCTTCAGTGGAAGGAGGTTGAGGGATAGAAGGTGGTGACTTTGGTGGGGAAGGAAAAGGCACAGGTACATGATCAGTAGGTATAGAAGCCTCTAATGCAGGAACCTTAAGGTGAGGTTGCACAATAGTGGTTGGTGGTGGTGGAGGTGGTGAAGGTGCAAACTAGTGTTGGATGGATGGAGGCAGCCTTTGTTCCATCATCACATTCATGTTATAGAGAACACAATCTTTGAAGGATTTGAGTGAAGACTCCAGAGTATTCTTGATCAACAAATTTTTCTTAATGCGTTCAACAATGAAACTTTTTTCCATAGTCTCTTCCAAGTTGGCTTGTTTAAGGCGCAAAAGTTCTTGAATTCTTTCTTCAGACACACCACTTGGAGAAAAGGTTAAAAGAGTTATCTTGCGAGGAGTACCGGAAGTGCTGACGGTGGCTAAGGTATCGTCCACAACTGGTGGAGGTCAATGGAGGTTCAACATCATCTACTTGAGGTCCACAATGTGCATGAAAATTGTTGAACAAGCTTTTCCTTCTATTGTTTTGGATCAGTCTCTTCTTGTATTTCCATCAACTGGTGGTTTAGCTTGTCTTGTTTCTATTGAAGCAACTTCCATTCCTTGACCTAGAGCCGAAGGATTCTGATCAGAAGAGAATGGATGCTCCTTGAGCACGAGAAACCTTGCCAAGCCAGTGATGATGGCTCTTCTCATTGCATCTTCATAATACCTATGCAAGTCAAAGATAAATCAAGCGCAAAGAGTAGGAGTATCATGAATTAGATGTTGATAGAACTCATTATCTCCTTCTTCCCTTAGGAAACACATCTACCAATCATTGAAGCTATATATCTTGGCTGGAAACAAGATATACACCATGCACATGTAGTTGGAGTTGTCTTCCTTGTCATAGTCGAGGATGGAAGCAAGGCAATAGTTCTCATACATGTATTTATAGTAGCATGACATCATTCTGATCAAACTCAATGCGTGGCTTTAATGCAACAAATTTCTTAGTCGCATCCTTGGACACAAAGAAACATTGTCTTTTGGGCCTTAATTAGGCATTGGCTTGTTGTAGGGAGGAACTTTTCCTTTCTTCTTCCATAGGTACAAGGGTGGCAGTCTTGGAGCTCTTCTATCGGGCATGAAATTGATAGAAGTTGTGCGTTGGATATGTAGACTTGGAGGATAACTTTGTCATTGGTCTATCAACCAGTATTGCATCATCAGCATGCCAACATTATATACATAATCCTTAGTCAAGGGGAGGTCTTGATGTCCAAGTCTAAGGGAACAAACTTAGACGTTGGACTGAAGAGTTGGACATGTTTTGGATGCAGAAAAGGAGGTAGGAAATCATAAGAAGATGGATCAATCTGTTGTGCGTCGATCATGCAAAACCAACTAATGGTGTCCTTGTCATAGTTAACCTTTTGTTTCAAGGCTCGAAAAGGAATTCTATAGACATCATTGCATTGTGTAGCTAGAGATGAAGGCTTGGACACCTTGGGGTGAAGTTGCTTCCATGTTGGAGGAGGCAGAACTTTAATCCCTGTTGGTGGATCCTGCTCAAAAGCCTTGGATGCGACATAAGGTTCTTGGTGCTTGGATAGGGGATAAGTAACTTCCTTTTCTTCAACTTCAAGAAGGAACAACATCCAATCAATATTAGGTTGAAATTTCACTTCCATTCTTCTTTGAATGTTGTAAGCATTCTTAGAAAGAAACGTGACAGGAAACTACAACCATGCGATGTTTTCATCAGAAAGATTGGGAGCTATGGTAGCAGGATCTTGATGTTGAAAGCGATCAAGGTGGATAGGAGATAGAGATGCTTCATTATCTTAATGCTGAACTTCATCATCCATATCAATAGTGAACTCAAGTCGTTATTTCTTCTTGAGGCACATTGTCTTAGTTCATCTAAGGCTTCTTTCAAACTATTGAATAGTTGAAGTCTATGGATGAACTAGTTGAATATCAACTGGAGGAGGGTCGTTAGCAGCATCATCTTGAATGGAGGATTGTTCACCCTCTGTACACTTAGGTCGCTGAGCTCCTCTCTTTTCTAGTTTGTTTGAACAAGGTTAAGTAGGAGGAGGAGGAGCCTGTTTAGTTTGTTTCACCTTCTTCACTTGAGGCACAAAGGTCTCATCTGAAGGTGGTGCAATATTTCTCTTTTTGAAGACCAAGGGCTTATCATCCTCACTCTTAGTCTCATTGAGTTTCCTTAGGCGACAGGCAGTTGACAAAGGCTTTTGTTGTGCTTTCTGACCTTTTTCTTTGGCAAAGGGAGAAAGTTTTTGTTGCTTCTTAGGTGTAGGCTTCTTGGAGACATTTGCCATTACATTGGTGGCCTTGGGGAATATAAGAGTATGAGGTTGACGCTGTTAAGTAGGTGCAGCCTTGGACAAAGATGTGTCCATCCTTTTCTTCATCCTCTACTCAACTTGAGCAGCTTCTTCTTCTTTGTCCATCCTAGTTTCTTCATCAGCCCATTCCCAGACTACATCCAATTGATCATCCTGATATGCACCTAGCATATAAGGTTCCCTAAGCTTTTAGAAGCAAGAATTTTAACATTAAGCATTGATAATTGCCCATTTTATGTGAGATTATGCTGATATTGAAATTGCCAGGGAATCAATCAAATGTATCAAATTAAGGCAAGAATCAGCAGAGAAAACCAAGCTGTGGAGAAGAATCTGGCGCGACTAGCGCCATGCATGGCGCCTCCAGCGCCAAGAACACTGGAAGCTGGCACCATCCGCGCCAAAATGGCGCCATTGGTGTCATCATCTTTGGAACCCAGGGCCATCAGCGCCAGGCTCGCGCCATCAGCGCCACAGGTCGAAAGAAGCTCTGTAATTAAAGCTGTCAAGGGCAAAACAGGGACTTCACAAGCTGGGTTATAAATACTAAACCCTCAGCATTAAATGCACGACTTTTGGAGGAGAAAATCACAAAAATAGGGTTTCTAGAAGCTTGGGTGCCTCAGCTAGGGTTTAAGGGAGTTGGAGGCTCAAGTGGAGGTTCTTCTCCATCTTCTTCTCCTTGCACTTCAGCTGGGTATGCCATTTTTTGTATCACAGCCAACCACAATGAGGTTTGGCTGATTTTATATTGTAGTTAGGGCCAAGCACTGAATGTAATCTCCTTTGGATTGTATTGGATGCTATTCTTCATTTATATCAAGTTATTTCACTTTACTTTGATTGCATGTATGTTTCTATCTTGCTGGAACTGAGCACTCTAGTTGGGTATTGAAAGCTAGAGTTTACAATAGGAATGTTGGGATTCGAATGAATGGGTAATCTGTTTTGAAATCGTCCGCCCTGCACCCTCCCCGAGGAGTTTTCTGGACATCATGTGGAGAATCTTCGGTTAAACGTTCTTTTAAAAGTAAGAAAATCGCAGTCTGCATCTCGTGTAAGGATAGAAGTGACTGAAAGTATCATACACTCTTCAATTACGGGGGGAATGTTTAGTACCGATTCTTATAGTACTGTTCGGGGCGTGGATAAACTAATCCCAGTGGATGTAGGAAATGCAATCTCTATACATAAAGGGGGGTTGAAAAGGCTGCTTTCGATATGGAAACTTGATAATATCATTTGTTTTCAACTTGAAAAGAGACCCCTTAACACGAAAGAGGAGGTCAATCCGATCTATCTACATAGCTTTAGTAATTGAGAATGGATAAGAGGCTCGTGGGATTACACGAAAATAATAAAGAGCGAGTGGGTATTAAAAATAAATGATAATAAAATAAAAAATATCTTCCTTTCGTGGTTTCATCGAGATAACCATGATTTCCTTGTCTTCTCTTAAGTTAGTTTGAGTCATTTTTAGTATCTCTTGTGATTTGGGTACCATTATTGGATGTTTTTACACTTCCTTTGGAAGACCTTTGAAAATGAGACATTGTAAAAGTTGCCTTTTTATAATATTGATGTCGTTTTGGTGACCTTCGTTGAACCCTAATCACATTGGCGTGATCAAAATTTCCAAATGACGTCTCTTTGATGTAGACTCCAAAAATACCATCATAGCCCCTTTTAAATTTGAGTGGGTATTTGACCCCGAACATTAATGTTAACCTTGTCTTTGAAATCTATACTGAATTGCAGTCGATTTGGTATATAGAGCTCTACGTTTGGACTAACGGATGTGAACCTAAGAGATCTCAAAACAACGACGTGAAGAGCTACCGAGAGAATATATATACACACACCATATGGGGTGGAAGCGAGGACTAAGGAAAAGGAATCAGAACAACCAATGCATATGGAAAGCAGAAATAGAATACAGAATTCACATGGTTATGAACAATAATAAGGACAATAAATGTAAATTTAAAGCATAAAATTATACTCTCGAGTGCGGTAGGAGCTTTCACCACTTTCCCTTCAGATGTTGATACTGGGATTGTAGATTGCTTAGTCTGAAGGAGCTTTCACCACTTTCCCTTCAGATGTTGATGCTGAGATTGAAGATGCTAAAGGAGCTTTCACCACTTTCTCTTTAGCTGGATGATACTGAAACAATCATCTTCATTCTGATAGAAATCATCCGACGATTCTAAAGAAGCTTCAGCAGGGTTTTTGGATGAAGAGCAGGCGTCTTGATTCTCCTTTTCCAAAAGATTAAAGATCATTTTTATGTTTTCAGTAAACTTCTCCTTAGAGGAAGAAGATGCCAGGGTTGATAACACTTGTGATCTTTGATTGAGGAATTTGCAGGCTTCTGGGTCTGCGGCTTTGGTGAAGGTTGGATGCTGTTTGAACCAAAGCGAAACCTATTCAGGACTGGCCCTTGAATGGTCAAACTGAGGCCACCATTTTACCAGGGCTTGCCGTTTGAGCATTGGTAATTGTCCTTTTATGGAGGTATGACCAAAGGTGTATCGCCATTGGAAGATCCAGGCAAAGGAGAGTTTGCTAAAGAAGTGAAGATCCACTGGGAACGGATTGTTGTCTAGATGTTCAAACTTCTTTGTGAAAGTTGTTAAGCCGGATACCACCTCAGAAGGGAGTATCTCAAGGATTGGTCCATAGAAATTCCACCACTGCAGGAACCACTGTGGGAACTTATATTGGACATTTTGTTTAAAATAAATAAACTAGGAATGGAATGCATAAAATCCTTATTTTGGAAATAAAAAACATTATTCCAGGCAGTTTGATAATCCCAATATGAAAACCCAATGGGATCGTAGTTTTGAGAAAAACGTTTTATCTTATTCATATCTCCAAATTCCCTAGGTGTCAGTACCTTAAGAATTTGCAGAGTTGAATAAGCAATTTGCTCAGAATCTTTGTTTTTATGATGTTTAATCTGGACTGAATTAGTATCAACCATAATAAACTCATAAAAATGCCTTGTCTTGAGCACAGAGGTCAGCATGTAATGAAATTGGTTTCCCTGTATGTCATTTGGAAAGATTTTTAGGGAAACTTTGTTTGGCTTGGAGTCCCAAAATTCAGCTTCTATCTGAATGACATCTTGACATTTGTTTTTTGGGACATATTGTGTTTGGGGTTTTGGCTTTTGGACTGCCAATGGCTCAGGTTGTTGAACTATGGCTTTGCCTTTTGGTTTGTAAAGAGTTATAGGGGTTTGAGACATGGTTTTAATCATGTCTAATATGGTTTTATTTCCTTCTTCTTCAGAAGTAATGTCAGCCCATGTTTTGAACGGAAGGCCTTTTGGAAGATGTGAAAGACCTTGTTCATGGTGAGCCAAAAGGATTTGGATTGGCATGGCATAATCTGCCTTTGTTTGGGATTGTGGTTTAGGTTTCTGAGTCAAGGACTCAGTGATGGATGGTGGTAACACCCGGGTAGATGACCCAGACTGGGTTGATGACCCAGATTTTGATTGTTTCTTGGAATCTTCTTCCTGATTGGATGAAGATCCAACCCCTGCAGATCCTGCATGGGAGATTAAACCAACAACAACTAGTCTAGGTTTGGTGCCTTTTCCTCTCCCTCTTCCTCGTGAGGAGGAAGATTTCACTGAATTTGGCATTTGCTTACTGACCTCTCCCCTATAAGTATTCACGAGTGAGATAATCAGGTAAGGAATTTAAAGTACCTTTGAGAAATTCAATTTCAAAACCAAAATTACTTAGAATAGCTTGCCATCTGGCAAAAATTTGTTTCGATGCAAGATTTTTAACGTCCTTTTGTAAAATTTCTTTTGCAGATTTACAATCAACACGGACTAAAAACCTTTGATTAAGCAAATCATATTGAAATTTAGAGATGCATAAAATAATTGCTAAGACTTCCTTTTTTACAGTGGAATAATTCTGCTGAGCAGGGTTCCAATGTTTAGAAGTGAATGCAATTATTTGTTCTCTGCCATTAGCAGATTGCTTGAGAATGCCACCATAACCTATGTCAGAGGCATCAGTTTCAACAATCTTTTTGGCTGAGGGATTGGGAAGATATAGACAAGGAAGATTTTGAACGACAATGTCTGAATGAACATTTGTCCAAGGAGGAGGAGTCTTCTTGAGACGGTCATACAGAGGTTTCGCCAGATTACTTAGCTGAGGGAAGAAGTCAGCCACATAATTTAGACAACCGAGAAAACGCTGAAGTGGGGTTTTTTCGATAATCTGATCTGGGAATTTGTTGGAAAATTCAATGGCACGATCGATAGGAGTGATAGTTCCCCTATGGATGTTATGGCCAATGAAACAGATCTTTGATTGAAAAAGATTGATTTTAGTTTTAGATAAAGCAAGACCATTTTTCTTGATTACCTGAATGAAAATGTTTGTGTTTAAAATATTGGTCAACAGATTGGGAAAACACAAGAACATCATCTATATATACAACAATAAAAGAAGAGTATGGATTAAAAATGTCATTCATAATTTTTTGGAATTCTGAAGGAGCATTTTTCAATCCAAAAGGCATAACTCTCCATTCATATTGCCCGAAAGGAACTGTAAAAGCTGTTTTATAACAATCCCTCTCACTGATTTGAATTTGCCAAAATCCAGATTTCATGTCAAATTTTGAAAATATTTTAGCAGAAAAAAGGCGATTAAGGAGATCCTTCTTGTTAAGAATCGAATAGCGAATCCACTGAAGGGCTTGGTTGAGGGGTTTCTAGTTGATGACCATGCGGGGAGATCCACGTTCAATCTCTGCTGGTTTGTTGACATAGAATGCCGAACAAGACCAGGGACTCTTACTTTTCCTGATTAGCCCCTTTTGCAGAAGATCTTGAATTTCCTTCTGGCAATGCACAAGGAGTTCTTAGCTCATCTAGATGGGTCTGGCTTTGGTCGGGATGTGTCGATCATTAAAATCCTTTTCATAAAGAAGATCAATGATATGCTGTTTGCGTTGCCAAAAAGCGTTTGGGAGATCGGCACAGATGGAGTTTTGGATTTGATTTGACAAAAGCTTGATTTTATTGATAATAATAGGTTGGTTAAGCAAATCATCAATTTTCTTATAAAAAATTTCTTCTTTAAGATAATTAATTTGGTTTTGCTTAAAAAGGATTGGGTTTAAATCTCTAACAATTGGGTTTTTAAGAAACGTAAATGTGATAGATTTGTTTAAATAAGTTGTAGAGTTGCCTTTATCAAAAATGGTTATAGGAAAGATTGATTTGATAAAAGGCGTTCCTAAAATAATAGCATTTTTCAGATTTTTAACCAAAAGGAAAGAGGTTTTAATTTTCAAATATTCCTTTTCAATTAGCGCATCTAAAAGCTTGTAATTGACCCGAAGTTTAGAACTGCTAGCGGTACTAAGACGTTCTGAGGTTTTTTTCAAAATACTTAGTTGGAATTAATCCTTCTTGAATGCAGTTTGAATCTGCCCCTGTGTCAAACAGAGCTTCAGTTTCAAGGATAAAGGTTCCAATAATAATTTTGACTTTTATAAAAAAAACTTTTGGATTGTTAATTGATTAATTAACTCAAAAATGTTTGGAGGAACTACAGGATTAACTGAATCATTTGGAGAATAATTATCATAAGCTTGATCATGATTTTCCTCATCAGTTGGGTCGCCAGATCGCAGAACACTCAAAATATTTTGATGAACATTTTGTTGCTCCTTAATATGGTGAATTTCAGCCTTTAGTTGATTAACCTCATGTTGAAGATCCTGCAGGGTTACTGGTTTAACAACACTCTTTTTAAAATTTTTAAGGGTATTATTAAGATTAAACTTGTTAGTTATTAACAAATTGTTAGTTTTAGAAGAAGACGATGGTTCATTTAAAGATTGTTTGAGTTTTAATAAAAGATTTTTCTTCTCTTCAGGGTTAGAAATAGCATTAACCACCTCAAAAAGAAGATCTTGCTCCTGGGTAAGGACATTGATTTGGAAGGAAGAAGGACAGTCTTCATCAGTCAAAGATAGATCATCCTCTTGAATTTGATTCAGATTTTCTGAAGATTGACCCTCAGAAGTTTCTTTATCAGATTCGTCTTTAGAGGAGGATTCTACTAAGAGTTGATTAATCTGTTCTTCAACAGCGGGTTCTAGGTTTAAATTCCTAAGCTTCTTCTTAAGCCTGCAATACTGACCTTTATGGTCAGGTTTGCCACAAGTCCAACAGACTACTGGTTTCTTAGGGATGTTGACCTTATCAAAGGGAGGTTTGGTCTGGAACTCTCTTCTAAGCTTTCTAGACGGGGTTCCTGACTTGTGATGATGGTAAATAGACTTCTTGGGTTTTGTGTTTGTTTGGATTATGGGTATGCTTCTTGGATTTCCTAGGCTTGGAACAGGGAAGGCCAAACTGCTCACAGAAATTTCCCAAATCTCTGTGATTTTGAGCTTTTTCTTTGGCAAGCTGATGCTGGATTTTATCATCTTGACAAATCTTTAAGGCTACTTTCTGGATGTAAGCAATAAGTTGACCATAACTTAGTTGCTTATAAGGGATTTCATTGTTAGGGTGTTGACTACGAATCTTGTCCCTAACCTTATCCCCCAAGGATTTTGGAAGACCAGCAAGGAATTTTTCTTTCCAGAAAGCTTCTTGACTGTATTCACGGGTAAAGACTTTAGTGAGGAAGGTATCCTTATACCACCTAAAGTCTGCTAAAGTCTTACAACGAAGGTTGGAAAGGAGTTTGGCAGATCTATCTTTCCAAAGGCTGGAATCACCTATGAAATGCTAAACTATGGTAAAGATTAACTGGTTGACCGAATCAGGATTAGGCTTACCATCTTTGAGGAGGATAGTGCCATCATTTTCTATTTTGACAGCCTCTTGGATGGTAATCTTATGATCCTCGGACAAGTAATTATCCCACCAACCTTTTAGTTGTCCAATAAAATCGGAAACTAAAATATTTACAATAATTGCTTCCGAACAGTTAAGGGATGTATCATAGGTTGTAGCAACCATAGTCATCTGTTGGAGGATGTTAAGGATCTGGTACTCAGTTTTGCCATCTATGTTCCATTCATAGACATGATTGGCATTAAAGGATTTGGATTGTTCCCTTTCTTCTAGGAGGGGTTGCCCTATGGTAATACAGCTTAGAGGGTTGCTTCCAATTGGGCTGGTTTCCAATAAGATTAATTTGGACAGACCTATCAGTGTCAGAGTTTCCATTTTCTGACTCGGCTTGGTTAAGGACATTGATTTCCTTGTCTTTGTCCTTTTGGGCTTCATGCCTAGATCTGGCTCTAGTAAGGGTCTGTTTGGAATGGGCTTCTTGGGAGGTTTGAGGAGTATCTTGAATTATAATGGAAGTTAATCCTTCAATTTTCTCTCTAGACTCTATCGAAGGCTGATTAGAGGGTTGGTTGAAAGCTTTGAGTTTGGCGAGCTCTTTTTTAAGCTTATCAGTCATCCTCAAAGGTTTAAAGATTGGGGTTTGGATGGTTTTAAAGGAGGATGAGCCGGCTTCCAGGCTAATACTGGGCTTTTCTCCTAATTTTTCCCCAATGGTCTGGAGTTACTTGTTGGTATAGTTGGATTGTTCCATAAGATTCTTGATATCTTTGGCTGATATAGGTTTAGTCTCATCTTTAGACTTAAAGGGTGAGGCATAGATAGGGTCATGTTTTTCATTCCTGACATTAGGAAGGATAAACTTGGTTGACAGAGGGAATTCAGATCTAACAACCTGTCCATCCTTAAGGTCATACCTGGTGATGACACTAATGGTGTTTGGTTCTAAGAAGGGATAATCAATCTTATGGTAGGCTGCATAAGACTTAAACCAATCAAAGAAATAGATCTGGGTTTGGACTTGGTTAAGGAAGGAATAATATTCTTTCCTAATCTGGGTTTTACTATCATCCCTGTAATGGCTAAGAAACCAGTCTCTTTGAGGAGTCATTTCCTTAGAGTCGAAATCTAGCTTAAGGGCTTCATAATCTATGCAGGTCTTATTAATCATGGATAACTTCATAATCTTGCATAGATGAAAAGATTGGAGAAGGGATAGATCTAGACTCTTCCTCAGGATTTTCCTGGTGATATACAGGTTGAGGAATGGAAGACGAGGTTTCTACACCCTGGAGCTTGATTTTGCTACTACTTTCACTAGGAATAGCAGAAAAGGATTTCCTAGAGAAAACAGACCCAAACATTTCAGATCTAGAATCTCTAGTGAAGGAAGACCTAGCAGTGTTGAAGGAGTTGGACCTATTGAAGGTGATCTTTACTATTCCTGAGTTATACTGCTTAACAGACTCAAAACTAGGTGTGGTTTGGGGTTTAGCCGGAGCAACCCTGTCCATGGCCCAAGTCTGTGGGAAATTAATGTCTTCCCACTTGATGACTTTAGGGATAACAACCTTGGCTTTGGTTGTATCCGTGAGAAACAAAGTAGTTTCTCCAGTCTTCCTAGGTTTGAGGACTCTAGATACACATGAGTTCATTACCTTGTATTGAACTCAGTAGATGATATTGACCGGGATAGATCCAACTTTCATATCAAGACCATGAAGTTGGACGTCTAAGGTCAAGACATCTTGGATGTTTGCATCCTCAAGGCTGACAGTCCTATTAGGATAACAATTGAAATAAATGGGTCCATTGCTAAGGCTAGTCTCTACGGTGCCTAGCATGGAATCGGTAAACTGATTGTGTCGGGAGTCTCTTAAACACAGAAGAATAGAGGTGTTTAATCCTTCGATCCCTAAAGGTTTGGCAGCAACTTGGACACATCCAATATGCAAAAAATTATAATTTTGTTCATGATGTTTTAAAGAATTGTTTGAAAGAAGTTTAATTTCATCAAAATCAGTTTTAAGGCGGATATTAGTTGCAACAGTCCGAATGATAAAATAAGTCTTTCGAAAATATCGGCCTTTAGGTTTGTAAAACTCATTATCTGGAATTCTGGGTGTCTTCCAGTCATCCAGATCCTGATTAATATCTTCAAAAGAAACTTCTTCTTTGAAAATATTACGGTTTGATTTGATTAAAGCATTATCAGCTTGAGAAGGGCTGAAAAAGGAGGAGGAAGGCTGTGAAGACTTGAAAGAGAGTCGAGAGGAGAAGGTGCGAAAAAGAGACATGGAAGAAAATATCATAAATTAGTCCCCTGATATCATCGCCATCCTTTGGTTCTATAAAAACATAGAGATAGATTTGGGTTAAAATTTACCAACTGAGCTATATTCCAGACTTTTTTTTATTATTTATCTCTTAACTAAAGCCAATGAATTTCAGGCAAAAGTTCAGATCTTGCGTTCCAAAAATTTGTAGGATTTACTGCCCTTAACACAGTGGGACTTACTACCCCAGCAACACCAGATCGGAACTTTCTCCGCTTATCATGCTAACAAGTTAAGACATAAAAGTACTTGAAACATGTACAAAAGCATTTAAAGAAGAACATAAAACATTCTATCTGGATAATAGTTCAGATAAGTAAAAGACAAACCAGATCTAGCCATATATTCCTACTTCCCCATCAGGCTCTGATACCATATGGGGTGGAAGCGAGGACTAGGGAAAAGGAATCAGAATAACCAATGCATATGGAAAGCAGGAATAGAATACAGAATTCACATGGCTATATATATATATATATATATATATATATATATATATATATATATAT
>QARZ01000523.1:107840-142677 GCA_013407115.1 Glycine latifolia
TTACATTACATTCAATTGCTTGTGGTATTGGATTGTGAATCAATTCTAATTTTGTTTCAGCATAAGAGTTAAGTGATTGGAAAAGAGAATTCTGATTATTAAAAGTGTTTGGTTTAAAGATACGATCCTTTGTTTATCTTCCGCTGAGTTTGAATTTGCAAGAAAAGTCAAAAAGTTTTATAAACCAATTCACCCCTCCCCTCTTGGTTTATTAGATTAGATATTCATTGTATTTACAAAATTATGATATGTGGATTGAACAATAGCATCAATTGGATCAATGTAGTCTAGGATGAAAAGATATGGAGGAATTTCTATTGTAGCATATCCATCATTTGGCTGACCAAGATTGTCGTCACCAATTTCAAGGATCCATTTAGCAAAATCTGTCACTTCTAATGCGTTTTTAGATTCAATGGTAGATTGTAAGCGCATATTCTTTGTCAATGTTAGAAAAATACAATGATCCCATAAGTAGGATGCATTGATGGTAGTATGAACAATGTCAGACCACGTTCATCAAGGAATAACTGGAAAAATTTGCCAAAGTCTCTTCCAAAAACTATGACTTTTCCTCCAAAAACAGTATCAACTTCATATGTAATTCTCATGATGTCTCTCAAAGTTTTGTCTAATGCTTCAAAACTAAACTTATGTGCCATAGGGGCCTCGTCCCATATGATCAAGCTGTTCTGTTTCAGTGATTAAGCTAATTCACTACCTTGATGTACATTACAAACTAAATTATCCAAAGTTGATACTAGGATCTTAAACTTTGAGAGTGAGTTGTTCGACCTCCAGGTAAAAGTAGCGATGCGAGACCAATTGAAGCAACAGTTAAAATTATTTTGTTATTTGCTCTTAATGCAAGAGCTAGTGTCGTCCACATATATGTTTTCCTAGTGCCACCATACCCATAAAGGAAAAACATATTTCCTCTTTGGCTCATGCTGCTAGAATGATCGTATCATAGATATGTAGTTGTTCATCTACATTATTACATAGTGCAGTAGTCATTTACAGAAATAGTAAGCAGTTTTATGTGACTTATTTTTCAATGATATATAAGAGGCAAATGATACCAAAAAGACTCTGTAAAATTGAAGTAAATCAAATTTAGTAATTTATGTATAAAAAAAATGTAGCATTCTAACCTGTTAGAGCAGAGAACAATATCTGGAACTTAAAATGTAATTCATGAATATTATAATTCAGTTCTAAATGATTAGTAGGTTCTCAAACTGGGATGATAGTTCTCCGTATAGAAATGGCAATGTTGGAAAATCTCTGAGGCTCTTCCCATAGGATTGTAGTAATTTTTCAATATCCAGCAAAATAAAACTTTGTGGTTCAGCATCAGTCATATGTAATTTTGTTTGTAAATTGACGATATTTTTTTTAAAAATAAGAAAGAGTTAGAGAGGAAAAATAAATATAGATAGTTGATAAAAAATAATCTAGAAAAAGCATAAATTTAATACCAAAGATGCTGAATTTAAAAATTAGTGAATAAAAAGTTATACAATAAGTTTTAGTTAGAAAGGCAAGAAAATGTATTCCTTAAAAGTTGAAGTTTAAGAACCTTGGTGATGTGAAATCATTCTCTGTTTATATAGTACTCAATCAGCTAACCAATGTCAAGTTTTTGCCTAAACATGCTCAGGTTTATTGACGAAGCCCGTCACTAACAATGAAACAAAAAGTTGTTATATAATGTCATGAACTCCAATCATCTACTTCCTTAATAGCTTCAATGTATTCTTTATCATCTTGTAACAATTCCATTGCAAAGCAGGCGTCTTTAAATGTTGGATATAATTTACCTCCAATTGTTCGAATATCTTCAAAGCTAGTTGGTCCTTTGGAGATAATAAGCATTATCCTAAGATAAAATAATTCACCAAAAGTAGGTGAAACCCAAATCAATTTACCAATTGGGTACCCTTTCGTCCTAGGTCTCCAAGTCCGATCACTTATGATGTACACAAATTTGGACACAAATTCTGAGTATGTCAAAATTTTGGCTTTGGGATAAATTTGATTTGTATGCATCTAGGAAGTGAGCATAGATTCAACTACACTTGGTTTTGAGATGACATCATCTATATTTTCATGATCATGATAGTAGACAGATAGTTGGCCAGGTAACTGAAAATATAGCCTTTCAACTCCTGGTTTTCTACCATGTATTGGGAATGCAAATATTCTCCAAACTACTTCACATGGTGATATATACATGGAACATTGCAAAAGAAATATGTCAATGAATTAAACTAAAAAATGACAATATTTGTGTTGGTAAATATATTTGGAATAAACCTGCAATCTAAATATTTTTTGATTTTATCTTTGTTCTCATTTGTTGGAATATTATCTTCAGAATCATTGGAAATAAGCAGTCACTTGATCATACCCTTTATTAATATATTTAAAGAGGTATTTAATTGAGGTGATTTGATTGCAACAATCATTGTATCTCGTGCCAATTAGGATTACATGTAAAAGTAATAAATAAATCGGGAAATCCTACACTGCTACGTATAGACCTACCATAAAAATATAGTTGTTCCATGTACCTGGGGCTGCCAAGAAATGTTGAAGGCAAGATGATTTTTTTTCCTTTATTTGATCCATGAGTTGTACCTTCATTAGAGGAATGGTGTAAATTAGAATATTTGTCAACTTTTAACTTTGATTGATTCATCCTAATGAAAACAAGGTTCTCTGATTCCACCATGGTATAACCGTCAACAACAAATTATTGGAAAAGTTTCCTTGAATGCAAAAGTGTTTGTGCTTCAACTGGCCTGAGTTGCAGTCTAAAAGAATGCCAAGAGATGTCACCTTGTGAAGAATGCCATGTCTATATTTGTCTTCACCATAGGGAAACAAAAGTGGATATTGTAATGCTAAATAGCTGGCGTGTAACTCATTAATTCTTTGCAAATAGCCACGTTGTGTCTCTAGAATGATATCCCTAATTGAGATTGTATCTACATTCCATTCAAACACTACAACAACTTTTGATACAGTTGAGATATTATACATACCACCATTCTTGATTCGGTTGGCAATGAGTTTTAGCTTGAGATTTGGAAAAAATTTATCTTTTAGCCTATCTCTCACCATACGAAAGAATTTTGCATGAGAATTATGTTCATCTAACATAGCTGCTAATCTTAACACAATATTAGGGTCAACACTATTCCTGTCACTGCACCAAAAGAAAGAAAAACTTAGAATTTAAAGCTTACTTGTTTGTTTGAAAGTTGACAAAGGAAAATGAAAAAAATTTGAATGACCTTTGTTTTAGAATTATAAATACCTAACAACATGTAATCTGTTTCAACTTCATATTTAGTATCATAAATGTACAACTGTTCAAATTTTGGTATATCACCTGGCGAAGGCAGAAGGCTACCAATCCTATGACATGCCTAGCCATGAATACGAAAAGTTGGTGGCCTTTTTCCTTTGTTTATAGTTCTGTCAAGCTTTGCTCCAGGAGATGTAAATGCAAACATCATATTATATATCTGAATGTTTTGTTGATAGTTCTTGCTTTCACTTGCAGATTTATCAAATAAGTGATTTTGCCACAGTTGAGGTGGTGATTGTAATAATGGTAATTGAACTTTCCCATTGCCACAACAAAGGTTGAATTTTGGATTGGTAGCATCCCTATATTTGTCCATCCTCTCATCATACAACATCATTGCTTGACACTCTTTGCATTGTATAATGGGATCTCGAATATCAAAATATCCTAAGAAAGTAAAATTAGTACGATAAGATGACATTAAGAATTTGTATATGATTCATTTGGTAATACCTTCTATGCATAAATGCATTGGATTTGTGGTGGTAAGAGTGTTAGTATATGGATGTCCTAGAGACAATCTTTTCATTAGATTAGGACATACATGTACTTTTCAATATTGTCATGAATAAATTATAAGTGCTCTTTATCTTGTTTCATATTCTATCTCGATATCATTATTAATATATGAGTAACTGGATAAAACCCTTGGAATAAAATAGGTATCTCTTGAATACCAGTGATGGGATCACGATCATGAGGATTCAAGGATACTAGATGTCTACTCTTAAATTTTAAGTTCCTGGTCTAGAGACACTGAGAATGGGGATCAGCAATCTCAGGTAAGACTAGCATGGCTTATCTACTTGTATGCAGATACAAGGTAAAGACCTCATGAGCTACAAACATGGAGATGTCTTAGCTAAAGTCGTGGGTGGATCTATAAGGGTATAGCTCGCACTGAATGGACCCACAAAGAGACTCTATGAAGAAATCTCACAGGTAGTATCATTAGAGTAGCCTCTTATTATTTGGGTATGTCTTTCCTTAGACCAGAAGTTTTCACCTAGACTGTGTTCTAGAGGACATGCTTTGATTGTATACCTCATCTTCCTGAAACATGGAGACACATAGGTATACCTTTGGGCATGTCCTGAAAGAACACGAGGCTAGGGTGACTAGCTGAAGGAATTCGTCAAATCTCTGAGAGATTAGGTTATCTGTAAATCGGAGAAATCGGGATGACATTTAGGGGACTCGGGAATCTATGCATAGTAAAAGAAATCATGAGATGATTTGCCTTTAGAGTCAGTAAAATTGGAGACTCCCTATTTCGTATTAAAGCTTACCCTAGACCGCAAGGGTTGATACGTTTCCTTACCCTAGGTTTTATGGGAAGGTAACCAAGACGAAAGGAAATACATATGGAAACCAAATAGATTTAATAGGATGATCTTATCATTTACTTAACTAGTTCTGGGGCAACAAAGCATTGCTAGTGCTCTGTGTTGTCATTAAATGGGTAGTGGCCTTGTTGGGCCCAAACTCATTTATGTCAGTAGCTATGTTGGGCCTAATGGGTCATACACTAACACTTTATTGTCATGACATTATAGCATTAAAGGTTTTGGGCCTAATAACAATTGTTGGCCCAAGAAAGAGTTTGGATACCTATCTTAAAGAGAGAGGGGCGCATGAATGGAGTTAATGGGCTTGGATAGTCCAAGACATTATTAATTAATTTAAATAGTTAAATTAATTATCTAATATTTAAATTTGATAATTTAAATTTTGAATTTAAATATTTGAATTAACTATAGTAGTTAGTTTCATATCAAAAGGAGAAGATAAGAGCTAGATTTGAATTTGAATTCAACTAGCATCTTATCATGATCATGTCCTAGATTTTAGGTAGAAGTTTGAGGGCTGATTATGGGGTTTACATACGGCTGATATTTAATTATTATTTGGCAAAATAATTCCCAAGTAATTGACTTGGTCTTAGGAGGATATGATAGGAGGTTGTTGGCAATTTTTGAAATACAACAACTCTATCTTTTCTTCACGTGTGGGATGCTTCACAATCAGATTTTTTGGTTAAAAAAATCTGAGTCAAACTCTTCTATAAAGTGTGCTATTGTGATCATAGTTCTCTAATTGTTTTTTATGAAAAAAAACCTATCTACCTTCCTCCACTTTCATGTGCCCTTGTGTGAGTTTTGACAGAAAATTCAGCCACCAATATCATCTATTGGTGAGTCTCTTAGATAAGTAAAAACACTTTGAAACCTAACCTTCTTCCTCTCCATTGGTGTGCCTAGCCTGCCTCCTTTGGTGTTTGTTGGTGGTCTTTAAGAAGTGTTCTTGAGTCTTGACAAGAAGTGGTGTGGATCAACATTAGAGGGCTTGTATCTTCAAGCCTATCCTTGATCATCAAGTTACGAATATAAACAAGGTAACATCCTTGAAAATTTTTGTTTTCTTCTCACATGCCTTCAGGCTTCATGGCCCTATCTTTCAAAGAGAACTTAAGTTTTCCTCCTCATCAGTAGAATCAACATCTAGGTTATATTAACAGATATCAGAATATGATTTAAACCTTAAGACATAAAAGTAGATTAATTTTATCGAAACTAACCATTAGAGGCATCATAATTTGTATGAGGTACTCGGTTGCACATTATTCAACGTAGTGGTATTGCAATTAGAAGAAGTGTGAACTCCTATGGACCTCATTTTGTTTTTATTTGGATCATGATGACCAATTGTTGGTTGTTGCATCGTCTATTCAAATTTTTTTGTGCTAGTACCATCTTTATTTTAATGTGTGCATTTGCTGCAGTGGAACTACTTGGTTGTTGTGGAAACTCCATAAGTTGTTATTCAATATCACCTAAGGATACACGGGTCAAATAGAAAGTAATTGTTAATTATTATGCATAAGTGATTCAATCATATTTGAAAAAGTTAAAAAAATAGAATCAGGAAAGATAGCACAATGAGAAACTAATCAAGTAAATTTATTATCAGTGGTTGATAATAAAATCAAAACTACTGCATTCTAAACTACTCCTATTTTATAAAATCAAAACTTTCTAAATAGGTCATGAAAAGTGAAAAAAAGGAAAAAAAAAATCCTTGAATACATAAGGAATGGAGAGAAGAGCTTCTTGCAGGGGTGACGGAGAAAGTAAAAGAAAAACTACGCAAATAAAACATACCCATTTCATAAAATCAAAACATGGTTAAATAAAGTGTAATTTTTTTCTAAAATTGAATAGTAATCACAATCCCAAAATCTCATAAACCCCTTTGTACAAACTTACAAACTGCCATTAATAATAAGTCTTTATTCACTTAAGAAAACAAACATATATTTTGGTTTTCTAGAAAATGTAAAGCATTATAAATAAGTATTTACTATATTTTATAAGAAAAATATTATTTTTACAACAATTCATTGAACATTTTTTTTGCAAAATGAGAAAAATATAGAATGTAATAAATGATAAGATAGATAAAAATAAACATCCAAAATATTGTTATACAAAATATTGTATGAGTTGTAATATAAAATATAAATGACACAATTTTTTTTAAAAATTCTTTTACGTTATTAATTAATACTTTTTATAGATACTTATAAATTTGGCCTTTATGTTAATGCAAATTTTTAACGTAATTGTTCATTTTTAATTCAACACATATTTTTTTTCTTTTATGTGTATGGGTAAAATAAAACTACTATCAATTATATATATAATTTGCAACATAGATAACTTGTAAAAATTGCAAAACCAACACTAAAATAACATATAGAAAAAAGCTTTCGGAAAAATCTCAAAGGGCATAGAGGAGTTGTTGTTACGTAACAGAGGATGAAAATATGAGACGATTGTGACTTCCTTCAACGTGGTTGCAAAGTCATGTAGAAAGGTCCAATTTGGCGCCAAATTGGCTCAGAAATTTTAGAGGATGATATGTGGCTCTAAATAACTCCTTTGATTATGGAAGGGTGTAGATTCTCACAACTTCATGCCAGCAAGGCAAGGTTCACTATTAAAAAAAACACTATCTCTTTATATATTTTTTAAATTTATAAAAATATATATTTAAAAGTGATCAGATAAATATGAACAATTTATTTAAAACAAAATGGCTCACCAAGTCGAGCCAAATTGGCCCTATTTTTTGCCTAAATTTATATGAATTTTAAAAGAAAAAATATAATAAAAAATATCAAATCAAATAGATCCAAATAAGTCTATTGTGACATATCAAATTAGCTCAATTTTTTTGGCTTATAATTTGATAGTCTAATCCAATCCAACCTATTGAACCATTAGGTTAGGTCATCAACTCGGATAAATTTTGATTACACTAAATATGAAGGCATAACATATAAAGTAACATTAAAATTGCTATATTTTCCCTAATTTGTGAAATAATTTTTTCTAATTCTTTGAATCAAATTTATTGATTTTGGTACTCTTGATGATAAACTATTTTGGTCATCTTTTCTTATGAATATATTTTATATGCATTTTATTATTATTATTATTATTATTATTATTATTATTATTATTATTATTATTATTATAATAATAATAATAATAATAATAATAATAATAATAATAATAATAATAATAATAGGCTTGTTAAACTTAATTTAAAAAAATGCTGATTTAAAACTTGATTTTTTAATCAAACAAACTTTAAAAATTAGCCTAGAACGTATATTCAAATGGATATATAAATACATTGTAAAATTGTTATATTTTCCCTTTTTGTGAAATAATTTTTCTAATTCTATGAATCAAATTTATTGATTTTGGTACACTTCATGATAAACTATTTTACTCATCTTTTCTTATGAATATATTTTATATGCATTTTATAATAATAATAATAATAATAATAATAATAATAATAATAATAATAGGATTGTTAAACTTTAAAAATTAGCCTAGAACGTAATAAAAAAAACCTAGAATAATAATTTTATATGTTTTTCTAAAATATTCATATGTATGTTAAAATGTATATATAAATAGATTTTAAAGTATATACTTAATAATCTATTTGGATATATTATATATAATATAGTTTACATAACATATTTAAAATATATTTAAGAAATAAAAAACAAAAAAAATTACATAAGAGAAATGGATGGGGTCATGTTGCCACCTGAAAAATCAAGACCATAATAACAAACATATTTGCTAAACATGTCTTGTAAAATACTGTAGAAGGGTAATCATTAACTAATAGCACAATGAAAAGAATTCCACTTGAAAGTGCAACCTGCATAGTATTGAGAACAACATTTAGATGACATACACGCTTAGCTTAATACTATATACCAGTAATATGGTTGTAAATCAGATCCTCTTCATTATTCCATCACCTTTTCCATTAATTCTTATATATTCTGATTTCATTACTCCCATATATTTTTTTTAGTCTGAAACTAATTTTGAATTATTTAAACTTGATACTTGGGGACTTTATAAGATACAACATATTGAATTTAAAATTTGAAATAAGTTAAAAAAAAGATAGGGCACAATGCTTGTCCCATGTGAAAAGTAATTAAGAATTACATTCCTCTCTTAAAAAATAGCAGGACCTTAGGATTGTGACATCCTAAATACATATTTATGCATCCAGCGAAACACAATGCATGTGCAAGACATATACACATGACACATGTATGCAGAATTACAACAAGAAATTATTGAAATAACGTATGCCATCATGGGCAACCAAAGGAAAAATAGGCAATGCCCCAAGCAAATAGGCTGAGCCCAGAATAAAGACAGAAAAATTGAAAGTCAAAACTTACAGAATCCCTCCAAGAACCACACCAAATGGATTCTCATATGCAGCTAAACATATGGTAGCCAGCTGAAACAGAAAAAAGTTGTGCTTAGTGAAGTGATGAAGCAATCTCCAATAAAAGAGCTTATGTAGTTATAAAGTATCCTCACCTGACTCATATTCAGATATTTCTTCCCATTCTAAGGTAGATGTCATTAAAGATCCAAAGCTGAGGCAAGTAATTGGAATTTCATCAATGACTCTTCATACCCAACTAACAACAAAGAAATATAAGGCATGTTTCTTAAGGTGTGTTTAGAATAGAATTTAATGAATGACATTGTCCCATGACTTCAATATAATCGACAATCGATAGAAATTGGAAAGAATTTATTTAATCATTAATAAAACAGTAATTTCGTAAAACATGGATTTGACTTCCCTGTTGACAGAAGCAAAATTGAAAAAAAAAATAAAAAAAGAACACTGAAAAGTATTTTACTCCTTCTCTGCCAATTTCTTGCTTGAATTATCTGTGTTGTTGAACATATATAGCAGGAGTAGGCATCTATTTATTATAATTGTGACTAGTGAATGTGAACACTTACAATCCATGAATATATAATCTGATTCTGATCACAACACTTATTCCTCTTGATATTCCAATAACATATTTAGGTATTCCTTCCCATTCTAAGGTAGTTGTCATTAAAGATCCAAAGTTGAGGCAAGCAATTGGAATTTCATCAATGACTCTTCATACCCAACTGACAACAAAGAAATATAAGACATGTTTCTTAAGGTGTGTTTAGAATATAATTTTATGAATAACATTGTCCCATGACTACAAAATAATCAACAATCGACAGACATCACAAATACTTTATATTTATCATTAATAAAATAGTAGTTTCATAAAACATGGATGCACAGCAGCAACAAATGCTCAAATTGATGAATCTAAGAAAACATGAATACCATAAGGAGCACAGATATGATAGAAGTTAAAAAATTGTAGAGCATGATACCATTATAAAACCACATACAAAGTGAATACAAAATTAACATTTTCAAGTAAAGAATTATAAAATGTAGAGTGCAATAACTGTCTGACTTATGCCATCAACAACTATCAGCTACTAATAATTTTTCAGTTGTCACAATGCCCGGATCCTTTGTTCGGGAGAAAATCAAGGGAGGAAGCAGACAACATAGAACAAAATGTCTCTCTTAAATGGATATTACTGTGTCAGTTGTAAAAGAATTGCTTAATAGCATGACGTGAGGGCTAAGATTTTTTTAGACAGACATGGGATATGAGATATTCAGAGTTATATAACACTTTTTAATGATGAGAGATGACACTAAATATTTTATATATAGATAATATATTATTAATAATAAAAATAAAGATCTATGGTCAAACAAACACCAAATATATACGCACCGTAAACGGCCAAGACTTTAGCTAATAGAATACCCATCTTGTTTTCTCTCCCTCTCTTTTTATATATATGTTGTCAGATTTCTCACTTCACACACAAAAAAAAAAAGAACATTTAACTCTTCACTTTGCTTCTGCTTCTTTGGTCAGCTTACATTACCCACAACAAAAAATCCAAACTTGGAAGCAAAGAACAAAACTTCACAAACAAATACAACCCCAATTGAGAGGAGAGTGAGAAAAGAGAGAATGTGGAGTACCTGCGAAGGGTGCAATTGCAAAGATGATGAGAGATGACATGTGTAGAGGAAAGAGACCAACGGGAATAGCTTGTGTGCAGATGAAATAAGGGAGTGTACAAAAGCCAAAGCTACTAGAAACTGAGTTACCAAAGTGCTTTAAAAAAGATGACCTTTGGTTGTTGTTTCTTTAAACGATCAAACCCTAACTAAAAACGTGAAAAAATTAGAATGGAAGAAGAGGTAGGAAGAGAAATATAAGAGAAAAAATAAAACGAGAGGAGAAGATTGAGAAAGAGAAAGAGAAAGACGGAGGAGAGGAATAAGGCTACACTGCTACGCTGCAAAATAACCAATTTAGTGGTGGTGCGGTAAGGAAGAAAGAGAAAAAAGAAAAAACAGAAGAGAATAGAGAAAGAGAAAGATGGAGGAGAGGAAGAAGGCTACACTATTGGGTGCAAAATAACCAATTTGTCCCTACTCTTACCAAATGTAAATAATATAAAATGTCTAATTTTGTAATTTTGTTAGTGATTTCCTTTTATATAGATATATTTGATTGATATTAACATCAATACACAGAATATTGATTTTTGAAAATTTAATATTAACAATCATCAAATAACACCAATTTTTATAAAAATCAATGCAGCATCAATACATAATATTGATTTTAAAATATGAATGTTAACAAATTTAATTTATTTATTTAATATCGATTTTAATAAAAGTAATATTAAAATAACTATATTAAAAACATATTTTATAATAGTGAAACTATGGTAAAATTAGTTCTCTTAATAATAACTTTTCCTTGCACAAATCCTAACATAAAACATTTTTTAAGAAAATCAGGCATGTATTAAACCTGCTACCGCGTTGATAGTTTATTTTTGGACTTTCATAAAAACATATTTGATTATGCATAAGGCAAAATTAAGCATGGTAATTGGTTGATAAAATTATGTAGGCTAAGGGAGTTAGACATCATCATGCAATCACTACTTACATTCCTATATATTGGGGGTAAAAGAAACCTACCGCATGATAAATAATTCTCTATATATTTTATTCTACTTCCAAATTTCAAATTCTAGCAAGTACACTTGTTGGATTGTTCATTGTTGTCATTTTCGCTTCTTTTTCCCTATTTCCAATTTTCCAATTTTAGCAAGCACACCTTCAAGCACGATCATGGTTTTCTGCATACAAATAATATTAATTTACTTACGTGTTTTTTTATGTGCAAAATTTTCCTCTTATGCACGGAAAGGAGAAAGACCTTCAAAAGTTAAAGCCTAGAAGCTATTGAAAGTAGGGAGAATCAAATGACCACGTATTGAAGATTTAAAGACGCTGGTATTTGCCTTTCTTTAAAGTAAGTAATTATTAACGTCTTGATGGAAATATGATTTTCAAATTAAGTTCTAAATGAGTTGTTGTTGTCAAAGGCAGTAGCGATAGTATATGTAAAAAAGAAGAGACTCATGGAAGTCTTTCATTTGTCTCTCTTTGATGGAAGGAGATCTTAACCTACTAGCTTAGAGGAATTTTGTACCCGATAAGATCTAACACAAGTCCTCTCATCAAATAGATCGTTCTCATACATCTGAACGCATTAAAACATTACACCAGTGCATCAAACCGTTAGGTTAAAGACATTTGTCTTGTTAAAATAAACTTCTAAAAAAATAATTATAGAAATAGAAAATAAAAAGATAAAATTAAGCTTTTCATATAAGTCAAAAATTAAATTGTTATACAAACAGGATTGCCACTAGTGAGATTTATACACACAAAAAATTGTTATTCAACTTTTATAGATGTTTTTGAATTTAACTTCTTCAAAAATTGATTTTAATTAGAGAAAAAAATACATTTATAGTGTAAAATAATTTTATATTATTATTCAATTATAAATCATCATGTACAGTAAATTTTTTTACTTTTACCATAAATAACTTAAAAGTTATACATTATCAGTACACTGTCATTAAACTTTTAAATTTATTAAAGAAATTTTATTTATTTTTATCTTATACTATTTTCTCCTATTTAGTAATTCTCAACTTTAAAATAAGAGAAATAAGAAGTGATTTTTCATATCAATAATTTTTAGCATAAAACTTAAAAATTTAAATTGAAATACACAATCATAAGAAAAAATCCAAAAAGATAAAATAAAACTTAAACAATAATATTTTTATATAGTGTATTTGCCAAAATTAGTATACAATTAAAAATTGAAAAGTTGGTCAATTATTTTTTTAAAAAAACTAATAGAAAGTTGAAAGGCTGAAAATTTATAATATTTAGTAAAACTAGTTATTTAACAAGTTAATGAGCGACCAAAATGACTTAAATAAAGAAATAGTAGGATATATAAAAAATGAAAACAGATTTATAAGTTTAAACTTTACATTAAATACCACTAAATGTGTGAATCAATTGACGTGAAATTATTTTAATTTAATAAAAGGTTTTGGATTCAAGTCCTAAATATGCAACTGCATTACATACTTAAAGGAAAAACTTTATCATCCTGATCTTATCATAATTAAACAAGATTGTCTCACTAAAGAATACATATGTTGAGAAAGAAAAAAATAAAATCTGTACATGAAGTACGGTCTTAAAAAAATGCAACTTATAAAATATTGCAAATTATTAAAATAATTTTCTTTATGAGTCTAATTTAATCAAATAAGCTTTTAAGCCATCAAACAAACTTGAGTGCATCGCGGAGTGACAGAAGAAATGAGCAGGGTAGCATTCAAGAGTTTGCTACAGATTTATTTCCAAGTGAACCATTCTGTGGCAAAATTTCAAAGAGCTTAGGAGAAAGGAATCAAAGTCATTGAAAAAGTAGAGGGTTTAAGGGGCACAAAAGTTTGTTGGAAATAAAATGCAGTTCCTATCATGTGGTCAAAAAAGGAAAGATGGTAGGAACGCAATCCCATCTCAACTCATTTGATGGGACACAAAGAAAAACATTAATTTTCATCAAACTAAAGAGATTTTTCAGAATCCTTGCACAGACTAGTAGATATATGCAGCAAAATTCTCAGACTCCAAGAAGGGACCACCAAATAAAAATAGTGGGAAAAGCACAACCTCATAGGAACTCAATATGCCTCTAAGGGGAAAAAGAAAAGTGAAATGACACTAACAAATGTTGTTATTTATATTCCTTTATGAGAATGTTGTTAATTCTTGTTAAATGGACACGCATATATAGGATAGTGTTTTGTTGCCTTTCGCATTCTCTTTCTCTTTGAAATAAAAAGTGTTGCCACAAAGCATTTATGTTCCACTTTTGTAGTTAGGAGGAGGGGGTTTACTTTGAAATGAGTCATGAACCATTTTCCAGCTATGCCTATATGGTGGCTAGGTTCTACTTACACGTCTAGAATCTCCCCATTGAGGGACAATGAAAGCACAAATTGTCAAAAAGGAGGCACTTTGTTTTTAGTGGTTTGTGAGTTATAATGGTAACTTCAGTTATAAATGCGTACACTTCATTTTCATTTCTCTAACTTTATTTTATGGTAGTAGATATTAGAAATTGAATTGAACAAAACTGATTTCTTTAATCCATTAATTGAACCGAAAAAGGTTTTGTATAAAGAGCCTGTTCACTCTCTTTTTCGTCACATCTATTGGAGTTGTGAAAGATGCAGAAATGGGAGTTCCTTGCAGCCCAAAGCTTCAAGGATGAACTTCTTCCTGCGGTTTTGGACTGAAGGGAGCTCCTACTTCTTCACTTTCCCATATTTTTTTGTCTTTGCTTCTATCAAATTTAAGGCTTCAAACTTCTTGTAATTAGCCATTAATGCCTTGTAGTTTGGTGAACACGTTATGCTAAAGTAAGTATAGATTTTCAATTTTTGCCAAACATGACTCTGCCTGGAAAATTTTCTTCAAAGCGGGAAAATTTATCAATTAAGATATCCACTTCATGACATGCATGACACTTTTTACAGACGTGTTTCTTGTACATTTACGCAGGTGATGCCAAGATGGTAAGGTCACCTTTGGAATTTTTTAAGTTGATTTTGCTTCCCTTAGTTTTATATTTTGATCTTGCCCCCCATTTGTCCTCCCTCTCCATTTCAATCTAACTTAAATCTCTACAGAATTTACATAACCAAACTTAAGATTAACTTAGGAGCTATATATTTTAACTACAACAGCAATTTGCAATTGTTATTCATTCCTTTGGTTTTCGAATAAGGAGCTTGCTAGTTGGTGGCTTGAACACACGAGTGATGCTATCTCCTTCGGATAATTGCTAAAGCTAAACCTCATGATCACACATGTGAAGCTGTTTTTTTTAGAAAGTTGAGATCTTATGCACATACAGGACCTGAACCTAAGCTAGAAAAATGCCTAGGTAACTGTATTTTTCTCCATGCTTGGCTATTTTGTGTGCCACACCCAAGTACTCAGTTTCAAGAAAATAAAAGTGTTGGTAATTCAAGAATTCAACCAATTCTTCCTCCAGTTAATTCCATAAAATATCTTTCCATTTTCTGCCAGAATTAGTTCAGTGTCAAATTTTCCATAACAAAATTCTAACCATTTTTGTTTCCACCTGGGATTCTAAATCCGACCCATATTTATTAGACAAAACTCACTGCACTATAGACTAGTAAACGGATCCATTCATATGCAGTCCAGAACTTATTGTAGGTAGTTTAATTCTTTCAAGCAGGCTCTATTAACATCATTTTCTCTTTCTCCTCTAAGTACATATAGTAACTAATTGTTACAAAGATTGAGGGGAGTATTCAATGCCAGATTGCTCATATAAAACTATTATGTTTTCATTTCTCTTTCTTTCCAAAAATAATCTTTCACAACTTGTCTTCTTATGAGAATTTATATGTTAAGAGAAGTCCAGAGTGCATCATCTGCTGTTTAAGACAGTACAGTGAGACCATAAAATTGGAAGTGAGTGTCAATTTAGTATGAAAATATAATAGTACATGGTTAACCTTGGAAAACATTTGCATCAGGGCTATTTTCTATTTTTTTTATTTCTTTTCTTTTTTATTGTATTGGACCTGCTGATGGAATTATAGCTATGGCCTATGGACCATCCCAGGTTTCAAGCTGAATAAAAAAAATAAAAAAAAAAACTAATTGACTTTTACTTCAAAGTAGAGTTATTAATTTGTTATCCATGTTTCAAACACAAAATATAGTTTATTCATGAATTCTTTAGAATTGACAAATTAAAGGGTAGGGTGTGTTACTGGATCATCTGCTCCATGGAGATCCCGTGTTGAATCTGCTGCTCTTGGTTATGGATATTGCAATTGTAGAGTGAGCAAGAGGAAACGTTGCTCTCTGATAAGGATACTACAGGGATGTTGTCACAGTTGCAGATTTCAATCATTGTACCATCAGGGTCATGGAAGAATAACTGATCAACGTAGATTCCACCCTCCTCTAGTACTCTACTCTTCACGTACTCCATCTTTAATTGTTTCAGTCTGTTTTCCACTGCTGCTATGCTTTCACTCTAGCAACAATTAATAATTCATTCCGTTATAGAGACACGTAACACGTATGAGTATGGTCGAAGAGAAATAAGGTTGCTCTTATTATAATGATATATGATATCTTATCTTAGTGTAAAGATTTTATTATACAAATATAGAGTGAAAGAGAGAAGTATACTTGGAAAGAGATGTGGTTGTCCTAATGATTAATGTGACCAATCTTGGGCATGCTTTTCGGGATCATCTGATTGAAGGAGGTGAATACCAATGCCATAGTTGAATAACCTACACAGCAGGAAAGCCAAAATCTAGAAGCAATTTGTATTCACATTCAATGGAGAAAATTTATATTTTCTGTTTTTAACTTAGTTGGTAAAAAAAACATAAAAGGTAATTGAAATTCAAATTTAATGTACAAATTCAGGGGATGATGAATTTCATTTGGATGAGTCATAGAAGTTTATCCAATGGATTACGGTGAAACAATTCTCGCAAATGGTCATTTAATGTTCAGTTCTCACAAACATGCACCCAATAATTGCTTCTCCCAAACTGAGTTTTCAGGTTAAAATTTAGTTTCAAACATAATTGTTAGATAAGGGGGAGCTTGAAGGTGAATCAAGATACATGCTGGAGATGAATGAATGTTTTAGCTTTGTACATGCCACTCAATTGAAGATATTTGTAAATGCTTTATGTAGGAAAGATTCATCCTATGATCCTTCTTGCATTGCATAGACATTCATTTACTTACATTCATGATTTCACAAAAGCACATGGTTTGTGAAAAAGATTTAAGATTTGATGATTGCATAAAAGTCAAGGTTTCATGACTTAAGTTTTTGGAAAAATCCTTTTTGAATTGTGTTAATCGATTACCCATATTGGTAATCTATTACGTAAGTCGTGAAGAATATTTTAATCGATTACAGTATTAAGTAATCAATTACTTAGCATAAAACACAGAACATGGATTGACTATGATAATCGATTACCATGTATATGTAATCGATTACTTAGCTCATTTCTGAATAGAAACATCCCTACTTTAATCGATTTTCGAAATAATCGATTACCTATAATTTCCAGAAAACTGAAGAACATTTTAATCGATTAAGTTTATTTTTAATCGATTACATATGAAGATTAAATCGATTACTTATGCAATTTAATCGATTACATTTTGTCATAGAAGTTTTGTTATAAATAGGTAATGGATTTTCTAAAATCAACAACACAATTCTCTACAAAAATTTTAAAGTTTTCATAAACCTTCTAAAAGTGAGAAAGAATATTTTGAGTTCTAAGGCTCTTGTCCCGCACATTCAAATCCTCATGTTGTTTTGAAAGATTTCTTGGGCAAGATTTCAAAGAAGCTTTTGGAGAGGAAGTTCTGAAACTGGTTTTTCATTTTACCTCTGATTGGTAAATCATATTCATTGGATCATCAGGTTGTCTCTCTCCATTAATTTTGATTGTAAATTGGTTCTTGGATTTTTGATTGTTTGTAACTATTACAATGGGTTCTTGAGGTTTTTTCTAGAATGAGTTTCTCTGGAGGGAAATAATAGAGAAGGGTTCTCTATGTCTTTATCACTAGGAGTCTAATAGGGTTTTAGATTTTTGTTCTTTATCTAGGTTTGATGAAAGGTGATTGTTGTAAAGCTTATAAGAACTGAAATTTGTAAATAGTGGAATTCTAATATAGTTTTGATTAGAAGAAACTGGATGTAGTTTCTCTTGTTGAGAGGTAAACCAGTATAATTTATTGTGTTGATTACTTTCTTTCAATTTTTTCAAGTTATCTTCATTTGTATTTCTTGGTGGATTCTTTATTACTCAACAAGTAGCAATTTTTGTAATTGTTTTCTTGAGCTGAATGATTTGATTGATTGAAGTATTCTCGGTTTATTTGTGATAAAGATCCTTTAATTTTGATTTTCTAAAGATTTTAAAAAGGCCAAGAATAACTAATTAACCCCCTCTTGATTATTGTATGTATTCTCATTATTTTCAATAATTTTGTAGAGAAATCAAACATGATATCAAACTCATTTTCCTTCCAAACATATTTTTGGACCCTTCCACCGGAAATTCAAACACACCTGGGGTTACTTTTACATACTCAGTTTGCAAACTGCATTCCAAACATGCACATACATTATCATTTTACAAGTGATTAAATAAATATACCATGCACCATTGAAGTTGAAAGAACTAGGCCTCTTGACAGGGAAGAACCCAAAGAAGTTTTCGTAAAAATCAATTGACTTTTCTATTGATCTGCATTCCAAAGAGATGAGATTCAATGACTTTAGTTGCAAGGGGTTGCCCATTGGGTCTTCCCTCTTCTACTAAAAAAACTAAACAAAGAAAAAGAGAACCAAAATGAAAAGCAGGTTCTGATTAGTATATGAATTATGAAGCTCAAGTTTCAGCTGTGATAGTCTATCAAAGTGAGAGAGGGGTAGTATGTGCTATGGCATACTAGTTCTATTTATACAAATGCAAACGCACTTTGGAGCAAAAGAGAGGGGTGGTAGGCAGTTCTTAACTAAGATTTTCTCTGTTTTTTTTTGCTTCTCTACAGGTAAGGCTGCGTTTGTCTTTTTATCTTTAATGTCTTTATCTATGTACAATTTATAGCAGACAAGGAAAAATGTCACTGCAACAGCCCCCTTCTTGAAATTATCAAAGCTATTTTTTACTTATTAGTGAGACAGAATTTTTTCTACAATCATGAGCTAATAAGCCTACCATTAACATTATTTTAGATAGGAAATAAAATTGTCATTAAAGAAATATAGAGAATAAACATGTATTCGTCCGTTTTTATTTTATCTTTTTTGTAAGGAAGGAGTTCAGTTAATAAAAAGTAAATACAAAATTAATTAAAATAGAATAATCTATTATTAATTATTCTGAATCTTTGTACAATATTTTTTTTTTTCAAAAACATTATTTCATTTTTTAAACTAATTTAGTCTTTTTTATTACAATAAACAATATGGATGTTCGGAAGGCTTTGTGCGTGGCAGCCGTCCAGAAGCTTTCAAACATTTTTTTTTCTATAAAATATATGTACAATTACATTTTGCTTATTTACAATAAGAAAAGTCAACCTATAATAAATGAGCACGACACAAAACAAGTCAAAACTTAGCACGGGAAAAATCAAGCCTCGAAATTGAGTACAGGACAAAAACTTGATATCAGGAATCTAGCCAAGCAAAGAACGAGTCAAAACCAAAAAGTCGGCCGGGGCAAAAATTGAGTCAACAAATTGCCGAACTTAGCCAAAAATGAGTCACTGAACCAGAACTGACTATGGAACAAACCAAGCTCCAAAACTTACCACGGCACAAAATCAAATCCCGAAATAAAGTTGGATTTCGTTTGATACGCATTAAAAATATGTATAAATACATATCGTTTCTTAATTTGAAGATAACCTTTTATCTTGTGTGTTGTTTACTGGACAATGGATAACACAAGTAATATAATGTGAAATTTATTGTAATATTTTTTTAAATATTAATAATCTTAATATATTTTATATTAATTATCTTAATACGATGAAGATGGTGATGGTAGTGATGATGGTAACAACAATAATAGTCGTGGTTGCAACAATGGTGGCCACAACAACAATAGTTAGTGATGATGATGACAACAACAATAATAATGGTAGTTGCAACAACGATGGTCACAACGACGGTAGTAATGACCCTGGTGGTGACAATAGTGGTGGTTGTGGCAGTAGTTATGATAGTAGTGGTGGTGATAGTGATGATTGTGGTAGTGGTGACAATAATGGTAAAAGTAGTAGTAATAGGGGCGACAATGATGGTGACGACAGTGACAATGACAATTATAACGACACTACTAAAATAATAGCATTACACGATGACAGTTCCAAAAAATCGTCATCGAAGAAAATACAGTGGCCATATTGTAATTAAAATGAAAGAAATGACATTAGTTTTAACAAAACCGTTGTCATTTACTACATTCAACAACGTTTTTGCACCTGAATCATCGTGGTCTATTCATATTCCCTTAGCTAGCAACCATGATATTGTTTTTTCATTCTTTTTCTTCTTTCTCGTAGCTTATGGAAAAGAAACGTCTCTCACAACGTCCAGAGAATCCCCACGCCAAAACCCCCCGTCGACAAACTCCTCCGCTCCGTCCAAGTATTTGTTGTCTCTTCTGCAACTTTTTCCTGTTGAACACACACAAGCACCTAAAAACCCACCAAATTTTCTCTTCTAAATAATCCTCAAATCTATTGTCTTTCGGCTTTCTCACAGTGCTCTCTCCACCGACGAAAACTATTTGTTCAAGGCGTTGCGAAAGGCAATGGGCGTCGAGGAAGTTGATGCACGATTCTTGGAGGATCTTGGATCTGTGAGTTTTGAGGAGAGAGAAGTGATCGACAATGCAATTCGGCACATGTACTTGTTGGATCTAAAGAACAGTAGGGGATTCATGTTGTTAGGAGATGAAATTGTTGGCAAAGGAGGAGGATTGATTTGCTCTTGGTTTGACTATCGAAGAACTTGTTCATCTCGAAATGCAAATGTATTGAATCACTACAAGTTTCATTCATAGTTTTTATTTTGTTTTGAATAGTTAGGAGTTTCATTCATTGATTTCACCTAAAGTTTAATTTTATTTGTTTGAATTGAAAGGAAGAAATGCAAGAATAAGTTCTTCTTCATTTTAATTGTTTCATTTCATAACATTTTGAATTAATCGATTCGTTTCTTGATAATGGTGATATTACTAAGTGCTTGCATTTAGTTATTAGTTTATCTTCTTTATAAACTATTTCAAGTGTGTTATGCTACTAAAAATTACCATTATTTCCTTTCCTTGTAACTTGGTGCATTGATAATTTGCATATGCTGATAGATGGGAATAACTAGTGGACTGGAAACAATATGTGGACAAGCTTATGGAGCTCAACAATATCAAAGAATTGGGATGCAAACATACACTCTATATTCTTTCTCATATTGGTTTCTGTTCCATTGTCTCTCAAAATAAATTCATGTGGAAAGGAAATGCACTTAAGGTTATCTGGTTATGTTGTGCCTCTATATAGTTTATAGTTTTATAGTATGTATAGTGTTTGGTAGGTACATATATATGTTGTGCCTATATCATATATAACCATGTGATGTGATATTGTGTGACTAAGACTCACTTTGCATTTGATCTTATTTCTCTATATTTTCTTGATAATATTTATCTTAACTTTAACACTGATGTCTTTATTGTCATACTTTGGATTATATGTAAAACCAAACAAGATCTTTACAGGAAGGAGGAAGCATGAGAAAATATATATAAGGCTCATTCTCATCAAATCCCATGATATGAGATTGTTTTATCTCTAATAATTTTAGTTGCTGGCATATGGTGCTTTTCATATTCAATAATTAGAAGATTGTCTTAAGTCAAGTAGCATCATTATTTTGCAGTTACTTATTTCTAGAAATTAAATTTTATGTAAGGTAATTTCTTGCCTCACAATTTAAGAAATCCAAATGTAAATTTTTGTTCCACCATGAAAAAAGGTTTCATTTGTATGCCTCTTGTCATGTATACAAATTTCTCCCCCTCCCAATCCATAGACAAATAATGACTGTACATCAATTTAAGGTGTCATTAACTGAGATAAATTTCATGTCTAATTTGATTTAACATAGGGAATTGAAAACAAGGATGAACACACACAATTAACCAAGAGGGGGGGGGGGTGAATTGGTTAAAACTTAGACTTTAAAACTTTCTTTGAAAAACCAGCAGTGGAATTTAGATCGTATCACAAACTTAACTTTGCAAAAACTTCAGTTTTCAAACAATCAAGACTAACCCTTCACCTCAAGCAATTTTAGAAAATATTTCTTTTGATCTTGAAATAGATTTACCACAAGATAAGCTAGATACAGATAACAAGATTTAGAATCAAGATAAACACCAAATCTATACTGGTTCACCCCTCAAAAGAGAAGCTACATCCAGTTTCTTCTAACCAAAATTGATTAGAGTTCTACTAAATCAAAACTTGTTATTTACAAGCTATTACAAGTTATTACCTTTATCAAACCTAGATAAAGAAACTGAAATCTAACACCCTACTAGACTTCTAATCACAGAATCAGAGAACACTACTCTGTTCTTTTCCTCTAAAGAACACTACTCTAGAGCAGCTCTAAAGAAAACTCTTTGATCTTAGTACTTACAAGAATTAAAAGAAACAAACCAATTTAGTGTAAGAGTTCAAGAGAGATACAACCTTCTGGTCCTTAGAAGATGAGTGAATGAATTTTTACCAATCAAATTCAGGTTAAATGAATGCAAATGTTGAAAACCAGTTCTCTTGAAAATTCTTGTTGTATCTTGTTTAAAGCAACATCATCAATGATGCATGTCTCTTGGGTTTTGAAACAAGATGTATGAGACTCAGAAAATCCTTTTATCTGACCTTGAAAGCTTTGGGAGTAATGGGTAATTTGTAAACTTAGTTCCCTTGATTGTACCAAAAGCATAGACCCAATAGCTTTATATTGAAAACAGATTTAACTGCATGTAATCGATTAAAACATTATGGAAATCGATTATTTTAACTAAGGTAATTGATTAATGATAAGTGCCATACCTTAATAAAATTAGGGTTATATTTAAGGCACTTATCTTGTGTTTTACTAAGAATATCAATCAAAATTTGCCCTAATCTAGTTAGTTTCCATTTAGCGCTTAACATTAATGATGTGTTTTAATTCTTGATGATTCATCCAATTTTCTTTTGTATTTTGCAAGATTCCGGATATTCTGAAGCTTCCGTACATTTAAAACAAGCAAAAAGGGATCAATAAGCAAAATAGGGAGGTACAGCAATCAAATCAGGCCCATAATACATCAAAAGCCCAACGAAACTTCTGGAGGTACCTTTAACTCGCTTGGGCGAGTGGATGTAGGCTAATTAGCTCGCTTGGGCGAGCTGCACCTGCAAGTGGACATGCAATTGGGCCAAGTGGACGTGCAAGTGGGCCTTAAACTCACTTGGGCGAGTAAAACATGAAGAAATGGGTCGCTTGGGCGACCAAACTCGACCAGGCCAACCCCTATAAATACCCAGGCACCCCCCAAGCTCAAGACACTTCTTGCTATTCCATTCTTCTTCTCCCTTGCTCCTAAGGTGCTCCCAAGGCCTTAGTTTCTTCTAGAGCTTGTATTAGGAAGGTTAGGCTAGTGAGAAAGTTGAGTAATAGTGCGGAAGCTCTGTCGAAAAAGAATGGTGATGATGCTTTTCTTCTACTATTCTTCTAGGGAGGTTCTCATCATGCTCGGCTAATTTCTCGCAAAAGGATTGGATGTAATCTTCTCACCCTCAAGTATCTCTTTTAATATTTATTTATGCATTAGTCTTTTCTATTTATTATTGATAAATTTATTCCGTACTTAATGCTTGATTCTACTTGATCAATAGTCTCACGAATTAAGGTTCTAAGTTTAACTGGGAAGTACTCTTAAAACTTGAACTGAATAAATTTATTCTTTACGTTACGATCGCTAGGGATAGGGCGTACTGTTTAGATTACAAATAACACGCGAACATGATTGTAATGCTAAGGGTATTTATTTTATATGTGAGGGATCGATATTTGATAAATATTTCTTAAGGATTCTCAAATATGAGGGATCGATTTGGGATGATTTTATGTGTGCATCAATAATAAAAGAAAATAACTTATGCATGGTAATATTAATTGAATACTAAGGGTATGAATGATGAAATCCAATCCTGCGCATTTCTTGAATTAAATCTCGTTCTAGTAATTGCTCGTAATCTTCTGTAATTTCTCATAATCATCCGTCATCATTCGTACTAAATTTATTATTTCCGTTTCTTCTAAATTTTCATAGTTTCTGTTAATCCACAACTATATGAAACTCCGTTCACACTTATTGTACATAACTATTAAACTGTTAAAGCTTTATTTGAATTAACTGAGTAAAAATCAAGTCCATGTGGAGACGAACTTTTATAAATTTTGTAACTTACAACGACAATTGGTACGCTTGCCAAAAGTCTAACAAGTTTCTGGCACCGTTGCCGGGGATTTGAGTTGTTTACTCAGTTCTTTTAGATTTAATTTATCAGTTTAGTAGGACTTTTTCTTATTTTCGTTATTTACTTTAGTTTTGATTTTGTATATAAATTCTCTTTTATTTTAACTTCGATGCTTACGGGATATTGTAGTTTGCTCTTTTTCCTTTATGCGAGGTAAGTTTTCTGCAGATAAACCTTTGTTTGATCTAGAAATCACCAAAACAGAAAGAAAAAATAGGAAGAAAAAGAAACTAGAAGCCAGTAAGACATCGGAGGGAACTTCGTCTATTGATCCTCCTTCATCCGAAAAGCCATCTGTTCTAGATAATATGGCTAATCGAGAGGAAGATGAAAATAGACCACCAAGGAGGACTCTTGGTGACTATGCTTACCAACAAGGACCGAAGCACTACAATAGCATAGTCATCCCTCCTTTCAACAACAAGGTGGTGGAGTTGAAGCCAGCATTACTCAGTCTAATTGGTTCACATCCCTTTGCAGGGATGGACCATGAGGATCCATACACTCACTTGTCCACATTCATGGAGTTATGCAGTACAATGGGAGCTTCTGACGAGGATGCGGAAGCTATTTATCTTAGAGCTTTTCCATTTTCTTTGACAGGTAAAGCAAAGACGTGGCTCCAGTCCCAACCAAACAAAAGCCTGAGCTCGTGGGAAGAAGTGGAGGAAAAATTTATTACTAGATTCTTTCCTCCATCAAGATTCATAAGTGCAAAATCAGCCATTGCAACTTTTTCCCAATGAGCAGATGAACCTCTCTGTGAGACTTGGGAGAGATTCAAATCCTTATTGAGGAGGTGCTCAAATCACAATTTTGATGATGCTGCACAGCTACATATTTTCTACAGTGGCTTAAGACCTCAAACAAAGATGATTCTTGATGCCTCAGCTGGAGGAACCATGATGTCAAAAAGCCTGGAGGATGCAATAGTAATCATTGACTCCATAGCAGCCAGTGATTACCAATCTCACCATGACAGATCTCCAATTCAGAGAAAAGGTGTAATAGAGCTAGACACTCAAAATGCCATTCTAGCTCAGATTAAATTGTTAACTCAACAATTGGAGGCCTTAACCAAGCAAATTGGCCAACTTCCTCAACAAATGCAGCATGGAGGATCACAGAAAACACACACAGCTCATCAAGTTCAACAAATTTTGAGGTGTGATTTCTGTGGAGGAGAACATCAAAATGGCCATTGCCCAGCACCCGGTGATTGCCAACAAGAGGAGGAGGCTCATTATCTACAAAATCAGACCCGACCTCAACAAAATTATCAAGGAAATTATCAAGGATACAGAGGAGGTCCAGGTTCAAATCAACCCTATGGTTGGAGACCAAATAATAATGCATATAATGTTCCTTCTAATCATCCTTTTGCAGGTCCCACTAATAATGCTTTTGCAGGACCATCTAATAGAAATCCACAAAACCAAGCTCAACAGGATAGATTATCAAAAATGGAAGATACTCTAAATCAATTTATGCAGATGTCCATAACCAATCAAAAGAATACCGATGCTTCCATCAAAAATCTGGAAGTGCAGGTTGGACAGCTTGCAAAGCAATTGTCTGAGCATGGAGGTGGATCTTTCTTAGCTAATACCCAAGTCAACCCTAAAGAGCAATGTAAAGTCATCACAACAAGAAGGGGGACTATGGTTGGTAGACAGGAGGAAGAGGAAAAGAAAAATGAAGGAAATGTAGAAAAAAATGAGGATGAAAAAGTAGAAAAAGAAAAAGAAGAGAAAAATGATGAAGAAAGAAATAAAAAAATTGAGAGAAAAGTGATGAGTGAAGATGAAAAGAAAAAGAATGAGGAAAAGAAAAAGAGTGATAAAGGCAAAACTGTCTTAACCCCACCACCAGTCCAAAATATGCCATATCCACATGCTCCATCCAAGAAGGCAAAAGAAAGGCAGTACAAACGTTTTCTTGATATTTTTAAACAATTGCAAATTAACATTCCTTTTTCAGAAGCATTGGAGCAGATGCCAGCATATGCCAAGTTCATGAAGGATCTACTTACAAAGAAGAGAAGATACACAGATGATGAGACCATAAAGTTGGATGCGGGTTGCAGTGCGATCATCCAAAAGAAAATTCCTAAAAAATCAAGAGATCCCAGTAGTTTCACAATTCCTGTGACTATTGGAAATCTGTCAGTAGGGAAGTCTCTTCTTGACTTAGGCGCAAGCATCAACCTCATTCCATTATCCATGGTTAAAAGAATAGGAGAAGTAGAAATCAGACCAACAAGAATGACTTTGCAGCTAGCTGACAGAACCATCACGCATCCTCATGGCATTATTGAAGATGTTTTAGTAAAAGTTGATAAATTCTTTTTTCCAGTTGATTTTGTAGTGATGGACATGGATGAAGACAGTGAAGTACCACTAATTCTTGGCAGACCTTTCATGAAGACTACCGAAGCAATGAAGCACCCCGCAGATAAAAGAGAATGCTTTAGAGTTGATGTCCTTGACGAGGTAATTTCTGACTCTAAAAAACTTATTCACAGGAAGGAAGGCTTGGAGAAGGCATTGACAGAAACAGTCCAAGATGAAGATGGAGATAAAGAGGAGGCAGAATATCTTCATCAATTGAATGCTTGTAAAGAAGTTTCTTATCACCAATCCCTCTTTGAAGAAATAAAAGAAGAAAAACAAAAAGAAGAACAGAAGCTGGAATTAAAGGTATTACCTTCACATTTAAAATATGTTTTTCTTGCAGATAACTCTGAAAAGCCAGTTATCATAAATGCCAATCTCTCTGAAGAGGAGGAAGAAAAGTTGGTGAAAGTCTTGAAAGAAAATTACAAAGCCATTGGTTGGACACTTTCAGATCTAACAGGTATTAGTCCTTCTTATTGTATGCATAGAATTTTGATGGAACAGGATTATAAACTTGTAGCTCAGCCTCAAAGAAGACTAAATCCAACCATGAAAGAAGTTGTCAGAAAAGAGGTAGTCAAACTACTAGAAGCTGGAATGATATATCCTATCTCAGACAGTCAATAGGTAAGTCCTGTACAGGTAGTACCCAAGAAAGGTGGTATGACAGTGATTAAAAATGATAAAGATGAGCTTATTCCAACACGTACTGTTACGGGTTGGAGGATGTGTATTGACTACAGAAAGCTCAAAAAAGCCACAAGGAATGATCATTTTCCACTACCATTCATGGATCAGATGCTGGAAAGACTAGCAGGTCAGCAATATTACTGTTTTCTTGATGGTTATTCAGGATACAATCAAATTAATGTTGATCCTGAAGACCAAGAGAAAACAGCCTTTACTTGTCCCTTCGGTATCTTTGCTTATAGGAAAATGCCCTTTGGTCTTTGTAATGCACCTGCCACTTTCCAAAGGTGCATGCTTGCTATTTTTCTGACCTTATTGAAAAAAGCATTGAAATCTTCATGGATGATTTTTTAGTATTTGGTACTTCTTTTGATTTATGCTTGTCTAATCTTGATATTGTTTTGAAGCGATGTATTGAAACTAATCTTGTGCTTAATTGGGAGAAGTGTCACTTTATGGTGACTGAAGGCATTGTTCTAGGTCATAAAATTTCTATGGAGGGCATTGAAGTGGATAAAGCTAAAGTTGATGTTATTGAAAAACTACCTCCACCAACCAATGTCAAAGGCATTAGAAGTTTTCTGGGACATGCAGGATTCTACAGATGATTCATAAAGGATTTTTCAAAAATTGCCAAGCCATTGAGCAATCTTTTAAATAAAGAAGTTCCATTTCATTTTGATGATTCATGCTTTACAACTTTTAATACTTTGAAACAAAAACTAGTTTCTACACCCATAATCACTGCACCTGATTGGACACTTGATTTTGAACTAATGTGTGATGCCAGTGATTATGCTGTAGGAGCAGTCTTGGGTCAAAGAAAGAATAAAGTTTTCCATGCCATACATTATGCAAGCAAAGTTTTAAATGAAGCACAAATCAGTTATGCAACAACTGAAAAAGAATTGCTTGCAATAGTGTATGCTTCGGAAAAATTTAGATCATACTTGATAGGATCTAAAGTGGTGATTTATACTGATCATGCTGCAATAAAATACTTGTTAGTCAAATCTGATTCTAAACCTAGACTTATCTGTTGGGTTTTGCTTTTACAGAAATTTAATTTAGAAATCAAGGATAAGAAAGGATGTGAGAATCATGTAGCTGATCATTTGTCCAGGCTTACCAGTGATGAAATAGCCACTCAAGACCCAGAAATTCAAGAAGAATTCCCCGATGAGAAGCTTTTCCACATTTCAGAAAGGCCATGGTTTGCAGAGATGGCCAACTTTAAGGAAGCCGGTGCAATCCTTGAAGATTACACTTGGCAACAGAAGAAGAAGTTTCTCAGAGATGCCCGATATTATGTATGGGATGATCCTTATCTCTTCAAAATAGGAGTAGATAATCTCTTGAGAAGATGTGTCACTCAAAGGGAGGCAAGGAACATCCTATGGCATTGTCACAGTTCACCATATGGAGGCCACTACAATGGAGAAAGGACTGCTGCAAAGGTCCTACAGTCAAGATTTTATTGGCTTACACTATTCAAAGATGCCCATGAATATGTGCAAAGATGTGATAATTGCCAGAGAACAGGTGGAATCTCCAGACGAAATGAAATGCCTTTACAAAATATTCTGGAGGTTGAGGCATTTGATTGTTGGGGGATTGATTTCATTGGTCCATTTCCATCCTCATACTCGAATGAGTACATCTTATTAGCTGTGGATTATGTGACCAAGTGGGTAGAAGCAGTAGTTGCACAACATGCAGATTCAAAGACAGTTATTCGCTTCTTGAAGAAAAATATATTTTCAAGGTTTGGAACCCCTAGAGTACTGATAAGTGATGGAGGATCACATTTTTGCAATTCCCAATTACAGAAGGTTCTCCAGCACTATAGTGTCAGACACAAGGTGGCCTCACCTTATCATCCTCAGACCAATGGGCAAGCTGAAGTTTCTAATAGAGAAATCAAGAAAATCTTAGAGAAAATAGTTGCTCAATCAAGGAAGGACTGGTCTCAAAAGCTAGATGAAGCATTGTGGGCCTATAGGACAGCATACAAAGCTCCTACTGGCCTTACACCCTTCCAGTTGGTCTACGGCAAATCATGCCATCTACCTGTTGAATTGGAACACAAAGCATTTTGGGCACTCAGGTATTTAAATTTTGATCCTTCTTCTGCAGGTGAACAAAGAAAAATCCAACTTCATGAATTGGAGGAACTGAGACTGTCAGCGTATGAGAATTCTAAACTTTATAAGCAGAAAGTCAAATTTTATCATGATAAGAAATTGTTGAGAAAGAATTTTCAACCTGGACAACAGGTTTTGTTATTTAATTCTCGATTAAGATTGTTTCCAGGTAAGCTGAAGTCCAAATGGTCTGGACCCTTCATCATCAAGGAAGTAATGTCACATGGGGCTGTGGTCCTTAAAGATCCAGCAACAAATAGAACATGGACAGTCAATGGTGGCAGACTCAAGCCCTACTTAGGTGGTGAGGTTGAAAGACTCATCATGGTGGTTTATTTTCAAGAAGCTTGAGCTACAAACACGTCCAGCTAAGATGACGTTAAAGAAGCGCTTCTAGGCGGCAACCTAGTAATTTCTAACCTTTCTTTTTCTATGCTTTATCATTTTATTTAAAATTTTTTGCCTATATAAATATAGATTAGTTAAAGTAATAAATAATTATAAGCAAAAACAATTTTTCTTAAAAAAAAAAAAAAGGCTGGTTAACTCGCCCAAGCGAGTGAATACTGCCTATTTGTCTCGCTTGGGCGAGCAAGGCTCTGTACATCACGAAATTAAAAGGCAAAAACACACAAATTTCACCCAAAAAGTCACTCTTATTCACCTGTTGTGCTTTTGCTGTGCATTTTCTTGCTTTCTTCATCTAACTCGCCCAAGCCACTCCATTTTCATTCAAATCTACACTCCATATCCAGGTAAGTACCTTTATGCCATTTTGAATTAGTTGCTGTAGCAAGTAGCATACATTAGGATAGCTTAATTACAATTAGTATAGTTATGTTCTTATTTTCAAAATTCAAAAACCCTAGGATAAAATAAGTTACAAATTTTTCAAATCCTTGATTGATGTGGTTTTTGTAAATTGATTATACTTTGATTCCTTCTCCTTCTCATTCTCTAAATATTGGTGCAAGCATATACAAAGCTATTCAATTTCATGGAAAACAAAGCATGTACACCATGTGTTTGACAAAAAGCTTCAAAGAAACATTCATGTTTTGTCCTATGAATTGATGCACGAAATTGCTTCTTGAATGTCTTTTAGATGAATGAAAATGCAAATATGCTTCACATTCCTCATGCTAGCTTCAAAGATCAAATTACTCCTTTGAACACAAAACTTGAAATTCACTATAAAAGGGCATATCTACAAGTGCTTGTAGCATTTAGGATGCATGAACAACCATGTGTTGAAGTACACAAAGACTAATGGGTATCAAATTGATAAACCAAAGATTGCTTGTTTTCAATTAAGTGCAAAGGCTTAATCATTGTGAGCATACACATTTGATCTTCATTGGATGCCATTTATGTGATGATTTGTAGCATTAAAAGTCTTGTTGTTCTACATTTGAAATTCTTTTTAGATATCACTTGTCAAAATGAGCACAAAATGTACCCAATTGATAACTATTGGCTGATTTCAAAATGTGCAAAAAGTCGATTTTGAATTGTCAAAAGGAATAGCCATGTTTTATTCATTGTTCAAAAAGTCCATTGAGTGCTTGCTAGATGAGCTGAATTGCATCACATATTTCACATGCCTAAAGCTAGCCTTTAGGATTGAATTTACTTCTCGTTGTACAAACTTGCAATTACTAGAAATGGTTATGTTTGCAACATATAGGATGTATGTATATTGATTGGTTGAAGTGTACATAACCCAAAAAATATCCACTGGCTGCATGTTTAATTGAGTGTTCATGTGCAAAGGCTTGATTATGCTCACTAAGGTTGATTTAGAAATTGTCAAAAGGATGATGTAGTGGCTGATTGGTAACACTATTTGCAAAGCTTTGTTATGATTACTAATTGGTATCAATTCATTTGCTGTTCTATTTTGAATAATTTCTTGCAGATGGCACCTAAAAAGCTCTCCTCTAAAAGAGCTAGACATGGAGGAGAGGGGTCAAGCTCAAACCCTTTAGAAGATATTGAATTTGACCCTCACAGGTTCAGGACCAAGGAACACCAACAAAGATTTGAAACTATCAAGAATTAGTCATTCCTCAAAGAATGGCGGGTTCAATTGATGGATGGTGAATATCCAGAATTTACTATGGAGATTCATAGACGAAGATGGAGGCCCCTTGCAACACCAATGCATAAATTTGAATTTTATGCCAATGCTTGGCCAACACAAGAAGGTGTTCTTGATCAAAGGTCTTTTGTGCAAGGCCAGTGGATTCCTTATGATCCGGATGCAATTAATCAATTTTTAGGGAATCCACTCATATTGGAAGAGGGCCAAAGCTGTGAATACATGAGCAGGAGGAACATCACTTCCGGGTTTGATGAGCAAGCTGTCACCCAACTTCTTTGTGCTCCGGGTTGTGACTTTGCTCGCAATGTTGGAGGGAGTTGAGTGAGATTAATGAGGACTAGCATGACAACACTCACTCAAATTTGGATGACCTTCCTCCTCAGCAACGTGCTTCCAAGTGATCATACTTCTGACTTGCCTATGCCCAAATGCCAGCTTGTTTTCAGTTGCATGGAGCAGCTTAGTATTCATGTAGCACAGTTGATTTCAGACGCTATTCATCAATTCGTCATCACAGAGCCTCCCCACCATCCACTGAACCCAGAAAAAGCCAACCGTGCGCTTGGATTTCCTGCTTTAATAACTGCTTTATGCCAATTTTATGGTGTGCAGGTACAACCTTCCAAGACGATCCGACCTCCCATCAACTCGGCATTCATTGAGAAATATTGTCAAGCCCGATAGGTGGAGGAGCAGCAGCCACAAGCACCACCATCTTTGGAGTCCACTGCTGCACATCTCCAGAGAGTGGAACTCCATATGCAACATGTGGCTGCTCAGTAAGCTGCCAACTTCCGAGCTCAGATGCAGACAAATGAGAATTTTTATAATTACACTATGCATCAGCAAAGCCAGACTCCTAAACCCTTTTCATGGACCACTCCAGATCAGTTCATAGTACAAGCTGCATGGCCTGGGGACAAGCCAATCTTTCCGGAGGAGGCAGGAGACCAGGGAGCTGCTGAAAGAGAGGAAGAGGAGGATGATTTGGAGTAGAGGAAGGCATCAGATATCATGGATTTGCACCATTTATACCACTGTGACTCTGTTTTAATTTATTTTCAGCTTTCTTTACTTTTTACTTTACCTTAGTTATTTTTGTTTTTATCGCTTTCTAAATGCTTTAGTTACTATATTACTGTTATTGTTACTAACTAGTTCACCTTTGTTAGTTAGATGCACTAATAATCTTTTTGGTGTTAATAGATCTTTTTGGTATTATATACTAGTAATATGTCTTTTTAAAAAATACACCAAAATTTTTGCTTTTTGCTTATAGTTGTAATTAATATAGAAAATCTTTTTGGGGCTTAAAAGAAATAATTTTCTTTAAAAATTACATGTTTTGAAAAGAATCAACAAATATTATTTTGGAACTTGATTTTTTATTACATCAGAACAAAATGATCTTTGAAAAATCTTGAGAATGAAAAACAAATGAAATGATTTTTCCTAAAAACCAAATGAAGGCAAGACTCTTTACATGAAATTAATAAAAAATATCTTTCGAAACATTGATTTGATTTGAACATGAAAACAGACCTTGAGCCCAGTAAGTGTGTGCAACCACATTTTATATTGAGAGTCCTCACTGATATGATTTATAGTAATTTTGCATTAATTTCTAATTGTCAAAACATATGATGCATGGATATGATTTAGGCCTTCTTTCTTTTTGAACATCTTTTAAAGCCAGTGGCCAAAAAGCTATCCCAACATGAATATAATGATTTACCATTTTGCACCCTTTTTGATCCATACAGTTTATATTTTGTTGAAACCCTAACCTAGGATAGGAATTCCCTACCTTACCTTAGGATAAGAGAGCAAAAAGGGAATTGATATGTTGATGGGAAAATCCCTGTGGGTAATTTATGCTATGAAAAAGACTTTTTGTGGCTATATACTATTTTATGTAAAAGAAAAAAAAAGAAAGAAAAAAAAAAGGAAAGGAAACAAATTCCTTGTGTTTTAAAGTATTGTACAAAGTTGGGTGAATAAAAAGATTGATAGATATCTTGGAAGAAATAGGAAATGATGATCTCATTATTTTGTCCTCAAAATTGCTCCCCTATTCCAAAGGTTCTTTGAATATCCAGAAAAACCAAGATTTCTTTTCTAACCAAAAGCCCAGCCATAAAAGCCCTGATTGTAACGCCCCGATTCACTAATCAGGATCATTACCAAGCATGACCACACACAACCAGATAATCAATCAGAGTTTAAGCAGTTTGGAAGCATAACTAAAAAGTGACATCATCAAGGGTCACTATCATAACACTGTACACTATAATATGGTGAATATACATCCAAGTTCTCTGTACAGTACAAAACTACACAAATATCCCATCAGGGTACATCAAAACAAACCAAAGGCTAAGTACAAAACATCTGAGCCACCAGCTCATGTCATCTAGGCCTAAGGTTTATCAGCAGCAACTATCCCTGCATAGGCTTCTTGCCTTGGGATCTATCTGCTCCTCCTCCTGATGAATCACCTGAAATATAAGTCCCGCAAACGGGGTGAGATATAAAATCTCAGTAAACTCAGGGCCCTTGAAGGTATTTCCTTCCCCTGGTTCACTGACAACAAATACACAGATAAAACATCACAATTATCACGGTTATCATCAACTCATTTCATTCAATCAACACATAGGCAGTCAATATACAACCATCTGTCAATATCTATGTGATTCCGATAGTCATCCCCATCTATCACAGATCCTCATCATCTACTGCCTATCATCATCATCCTGCATATACTTTCATCTAGATATATATGCCGATCCCCACTCACCGAGGATCCAATATATACTAGGATATCTCATGGCAGGAAATCACTATCTATCGGAAGCACCCCGAAAATATATAGGTACAACCACGTCTGGAGGACTCCTATATACCGGGCCGGCTCCCCTATCATGAGCTACAACTCATATCATGTCTCAATAATGACTATCTATCAGAAGCACCCCGAAAATATATAGGTACAACCACGTCTGGAGGACTCCTATATACCGGG
>QARZ01000523.1:142687-153764 GCA_013407115.1 Glycine latifolia
CCGGCTTCTATCATAGGCACCCCGAAAATATATAGGTACAACCACTTCTGGAGGACTCCTATATACCGGGCCGGCCTCTATCTTACAGGAACATCTCATGTCAGGCCTATAACCATCACCTGTCATCTATCCTATTACCATAGGATTCCACAATCAATCATGCTTATCTCCAACTAAAACAAATCATAATCATCCAGCTCTGGATCCAAACCAAAAGACAAGCATCACAATCCAAATTACAGTCATTACCCTCTCATAGGGCACAATCATCATTCATCAGCCAATCAAACCAATCAACAGCATATATATAACAACATAACAGAACCATCACCTCAGATTGGTGAATGGCTGAACACAACAAAAGGGAATACATTCAAGAATCAAGAGCTTACCTGCTCTAGACAGATCACCGGCTCTCCCGGCCTCGTGGTCAACACCACCAGAGCTATCAAGCTCACGTCCTATACAAAACATGCATACAACATATCAAATATGGTTTTAGGACGTTTAAACGAAAGGAACTATCATCCCCTCTATAAACATATACTGATCACTATAGAAGTGATCTCAGACCCTTCACAAGGATCTCTCTCAGCCTCATTAAGGCTACAGAGTCTCTACACGGACTCTGATCAGTCTAACATAAAGCATATCCCTGCTTTAACCTTCTCAATATCCAACTTCTCATTATCAGCAGTTTCAACCGGTCAATCTCATCTATATAGTCTCCTGAGCAACTTTATCAACTGCTCTAAGGTTCATACTAGTCATAATACTAGTCTTTTATCTCTGCTCATACATACTCAGAGCCAAAATCAAACTTCATCAGTAATGATGATTCAAGGCTCTAACTTCCTTAGAACAGTCCTCTGAGCATAAAACTCTACAGAGTCCGAGCCTAATTACGGCTCTAACACCTCGAAAAACACCCCTTAAGATAACCCCAAAATCACAAAATCCAAACCACAGAACCAACAGTTAGAGCTCGAATTTCTTACCTCTGTGATGTTCAGAAACACCTGGGAATCGCTTTCCCTAAGGTAGCTTGCTCAATCAAGGCCTCCTTTGCCTCTAAATTCCGAGCTCTCAAAGGTTCTCTCAGAGAAATCAAATCTCACTGTTTCTCAGCTATTCTCAAGAATCAATCGGGGGTTTTCTCTCCTCTCGGGGTTCTAATCACTTTCCTAGTTGGTTATCAAGTGTTTAGATCAAAGGATAAGCGGGTATGAAGCTCTCCAAGTCATCAATGGAGGAACAAAGCTTTGGGGAAGAAGAAAACTGATTTTTGCCCCCAAAATTCGTGAAAAATGCTTTATATAGGGTTCCTGCCCGAGATTTGGCGCTCCGGGCGCCAATTTCACGCCTCCAGCGCCAAATTCCAGTGGAAAATGACCTTCTGGCCATTTCTGGCCGTCGCTAAATCCGTCGCAAAATCCGTCGCTAATCCGTCGCTAATTCCGTCGCTAACACTTTTTGTGATGGAATATAGTTAAATTTAAATTTTCTTTCTTTTTCTCTTAATTATAAACCTAGGTTATTACATTTATTGTCATTTATTTTCATTTAGTGGCTTGCAATTATCAATGCATTTGGTAAATTCATATTAGTGGAAGTTTATTATAGCATTTCAAGATTAGCCTATAAAATAGGAAACTCTTGTACTCTCTAAAGGTAGAATTTGAAGATTAATGAAATTTGAGAGTTTCTCTAATTTGTGAGAGCTTTTCCTTTGTTCTTGGTTAAGAACTCAATAATGTTGGTTCTATCGATAGGTCATGGTTAGGGTTACGCTCCTTTTGATAACTTTGGTTCTACTGATAGGTAGCGGTTGGGGTCAAGTTCCTCTTTTTATACTTATTTTCAAGACGATCCTAAGTGTTCTTTTATCACTTTTGCCTCTACACCACTATCTGGGATTAGATATTGACCATAATACCTCCCAGTGAGTTTATTGAGTGTGAATGCCAGTAATTGCTTGTTGTTAAACTTGTAAAAAGTGATAGTACCAATATTTTCTATCTGACAGTCTAAGAATAAATTGTGACTAATCTAAGAAATATTTGGAGGGAAACTTTTATGTGTTTTGCAAAGTTTAAGAATTCATTTGTGTTGGTTCTAATATGTAATGATACTAACATAGTTCAACTTGAAGGCTTAACAATAGAATAGGTCTGGAAATCATTTATGTGAATTAGAAATCAATAAAGAGTATGTAAACATTTTATCACATTTTTTTCTTTGTTTGCTTTGCAGGATTGGATTGTGCACTTTGATCCACCTAATGAACCAAAGGTGCTTCCTGTTCTCTTATTATTGTTTTTTCATTTGCTTCTTTGTAGTCTTATACATCAATACACAAGATAACATGTGATTATACTATTTCCAGGAATATATCCATAGGGTTGGTAGAACAGCTCATCGGGAAGGTGGAAAAGGAAATGCTTTACTTTCCTAATTCCTAAAGAATTGCAATTTCTTCGCTATTTGAAGGTCAGTTTTTTCTCTTTATTGCAAAAGGTAGTAGTGGGCTTTTAATGTATGCTCTTGCTTTATCTTAGAAAGTTTCAATATAGATTACTTGAGGAAACTGAGTTTTTCACGCCTTATCCTATTTATGAGATTATCCCAATTGAACTGTATAAAATTAAGTAATGAAATAAAAGTATAATATAATACAGGTTTGAAAATTATTCTTGGATTATTATCCATAATCATTAAATTTTGAACTTATGGTTAATTTCAGGTCGCAAAGGTTCTTGTGAAAGAATATGCATTTGATAATAAGAAGCTTGCAAATGTACAATCTCAATTGGTATATCCCTATACTCAAGTGCTAATTAAAATTTTATTTAATGTGTTAACCAAATTTTATCTTACATGACACCATTAATTACTGACAATAATATAAGTATTAAGTAATTTATATATAGGCCAGGATGACAGTATAGAATTATAAAATCAAACTTAATTAGCAAAGTCTTATTAATTTTTTAGTCATTCTCAATAATAAGTGTTAAATAGGGTATGACAAGCAAGTAGCTTCCATTAGTTATGGTAACTAATTTTTAGTGTAGAAAATAGTTCAATTGAAATCATTATATACAAAAATCACTTGCTAAGATGGTTCTTAAAAAATCATCTTAGAAAGTGGACTTTCTAAGATGATTCCTCACAAAACTGTCTTAGAATTCTCAAATTTTTTAATTTTTTTTTTAAAAACAAACATTTTAAGATGATTTTTTAGATAATCATTTTAGAAGCATCCATCTTTGTTTTTCAAAAAATAATTTCTGAGATGGTTCCTCAAGAAAACCGTCTTAGAAATTGGACCTTCTAAGACAGTTTGTGGGAAAAACTATCTTACAAGGTCCACTTTCTAAGATGGTAAGATGGTTTTTCTCAGAAATCGTCTCAGGAACATCCATGTTTTTTTTTATCCAAAAAACAATTTCTAAGACGGTTCTTGACAAAATCGTCTTAAAAATTGTACCTTTTAAGATGGTTTGAGAACTGTCATGGAAAGTAAGTCAAAGACAATTGAAAATCGTCATAAAAAGTCCCTCATAACCATCGTGGAAAGTAATTTTTTTAGTAGTGCAACCTATTGCCCATGATACCAAAACAACTTACTTTTTCTTTCTGATAGAACTCTTGTAATAAATTTCTTATGGAAATAAGTTTTGATATTTTGTCTGATTTTCAAAACTAATCATATAATTGTTCACTTCACCACTTTATAATACCTCTATACATTGAAAACAAGGATGAACACACACACTAAAGCAAGAGGGTGGGTGAATTAGTTTAAACCTTAGACTTTTACAACTTTGTTTGATCCACAGCGGAATTTAGATCATATCACAAAAATTTACTTGATAAAAACTACAATTTTTAATCAATCAAGACTCCATCCTTCATGTTACACAATTTCAGAAACTTTTCCTGTTGATCTTGAAAGATATAAACCACAAGACAAGTTAGATACAAATAACAAGATTTAGAAACAAGTTTAACAGAAGATCTATACTGGTTCACCCCTCAAAAGAGAAGATACATCAGTGTCTTCTAACCAAAACCAAATTAGAGTTCTACTAAATCAAATATGTTCTTTTACAAGCAGTTACAAGTGATTATCTTTATCAACCCTAGATAAAGAATCAGAATTCTAACATCCTATTAGAAATCAAATCACAAAGAACCTGAGAACCCTACTCAGTCCTTTACCCCTAGAGAACACTACTCTAGAAAGCTTGAAAGATAACAATTTGATCTTAGTCTTACAACAATTTCAAACACATAAAATAATTATCTAGAAAGGTTCAAGAGAGACACAACTTATGATCCTCAATGAATGAATGAATGTTACTGATCAATTCCAGGTTGCATGAATGTTAAAGCACAGAATCAACTCTCTTAAAGTTCTTTTGAAATCTTGTCTTAACACATCATCATCAATGAAGCATGTAATCTTTTTATCTCAAACAAGAGATGTATCACTCAGAAAATCTATTTCTTAGACCTTTGAAAGCTCAGAAAGTATTGGGTTGTTCGTAAACTATGATTGTTTTTTTTCCAAAAGAACAAACCCAATAGCTTTAAATAGAAAACATATATAACAATATGTAATCAATTAAAATGACATGGTAATTGATTATTTTAACAAATGTAATCAATTAATATACCAGGTAATCGATTAAAATGTTCTTGAGACAATCTGGGAAATTTTCATGAACAATGTAATCGATTAAAACGTGATGTAATCGATTAAAGCATCTGTCTCAGTTATGTAACAAGCCTGTGTAATCGATTACAGATGAATGGTAATCGACTAAGGCTGTCATGCTATGTTTTTGAAATAAGCCTAGGTAATCGATTACAGTGAGTGGTAATCGATTAAGGCAGTTAGACATGTTTTTGAAATATGGCTATGTAATTGATTACAATTTGCTTGTAATCGATTAAAGTATTTTTCATGGCTTTTCCAGAAATAACACACGCTGGTAATCAATTACTTATGACCTATAATCGATTAAGGCAATGCACATTCTGATTTTTCCAAAACATAAGTCATGGGAAATTTCTTTCCAGTGCAAACATGTAATCTTATATGCTTTTCCTAAGACATGAATGCATGTATATGATTATGCTTATGCAATTCAAGGATCACAAGGTAAGCTTCTTGAACCATTTAGACAAATTACAAATGCCTTCAATTTGATTGGCATGTGAGAAGCTAAAACTCTAAAGCAACATCTTCATCCTTGCCTTGATCTTCTTCCAGCTCCCCCTATATACAACAATCTCCTCCTTTTTGGCTTTGATCATGCCAAATACCAATTGAACATTTGTAGCCTTTAAGTGCATGAGAGAGATGAATGATAAGAGCTTCAAACTTAACCTGAAATTCACTCAGCCTTTTGCCAATATCAAGTGTTTAGTATCCTTGCATAAACATAAATGAATTCTTGTGTTGCTCCCCCTATTTTAGGTAATTTGATACAATTCAAAGCAATGAGCATTAATAGTAATATAAGATTCAATTTTATCAAGTACAACACATGTTCATTTAAATATAAGATTCAATTTTATTAAGTACAACACATGTTCATTTAGCACATGTTCATGTTTAGTTCAATTAATTTTCTCCCCCTATTTGGCTTATCAAAGGCAAAAGAAATATCGTAAGATCAATATAAGCAAAGGAAGAAACAGAAATGGAAATTGAACTTTTCATTAATAGAAAACTGAAGTACACTTGCTGAAAATTAAAAAATAGAATTGAAAAATAGAACATTAAGAAAAATATGAAATAGACTTGTAAACAGAAAGCAAACATAAACACAAATTCAAACATCCTAATCTAGGGTTCATCAAATCCATGTAGAACCATCCTAGACTCTATGTTTTCCAGCCTAGATTGAATTTCTTCTAAGGATGAGTTTGTCTCAGCCCTATGCTCATGATGTAGGGATAACAGAGCATCCATCTTCTGAATCATTAGAGATTCAAAGGGATTGTAAGGCTGTTGTGCAGGGCCTTCTTCAGCGTCTTCTTCTTCTTCTTTAGCTTTTTCTTCAGCACCTTTAGCTTGAGGTTGTTGACCAGCCATCTGCCATCCTTGAGGAGTCTTCACTAGTCCAAGCTTTTGCAGATGCTTTGTTTTGATGAGATTGGTGATGTCAGTTGTGTTGTCTACTATCTCAGTTGAGACATCAATCTTAAAATAATCAATAAACCTAGAGATTAACACAACATATGGAAAGTTATAGCTAATAAACCTAGAGGCTTTCAGCATGGTTTCAACAAACACAAGCATCCAATTGATTTGAGTTGATGTTTTCATGGCATACACCAACTGTAACTCATCATCTGTGGCTTGAGCATGGTTGGTTGACCTTGGAGTCAGGATATATGTGATTATGTAGTGAAGAATCCTGTCATCACCTATCACAGAGCCAGTGCCAAGCCTTAGCTTCAGCCTAATTTGAGGGTCTTGAAGCATCCCTCTATAGGTTTCAATTTTGTTGTACTCACCAATTTCTTCATCAAATCTCCTTACACCAACAGGAGAGATTCCAGCTACAACAAGCCATACATCCTTATCAATTACCATGGGAACACCCTTCACTTGAGAGTGAATTACCCTATCCATGCTAGCTTTTGCACAGGTGTAAAACACCTTCACTAACTTAGGGTAAAAGGTACCTTTCAGCTCAAGGAATTTCCTTAACCCTTGGACTTCAAGCAAGGCAGGGAATTGAAATCCCTCTTTGATGAACCAGTTAAGGTCCAAATACTTGGGAGGCATGACCAGTTTAGTAGCATTGAACTGTATGTAGTTCATTATGTCTTTTTCTTTTGGGAACCAAAAATTGAGTCTGTTCCCAACAGGATTTGAGGATTTCCCAACTTTTCTTTTGCCGGTTTTGGATTTCTTTGAGGTAGACATGATAGTTTAGGTATGAAAATTGGAATGGACAGAGTTTGGTCTAGAGAGAGAGAAGAAGAAAGCTCAGAAATTTCAATAAGCTCATAATAGAGAGAAGGAATTCAGGTGTGAATTTCTCTCATGTGAAAAGTTGTATTCATAGGAGTTTTTAGGGTTCAAATTTGAATTTTAAATTTGTGTAACAACTATTTCGTGTATTCAGAAGCTTAAATGCTCAATTGCAAATTTGAATTTTCAATTTATGATAAGATATGGCAGTTTAGATTTCCAAGAAATCTGCAGAAGTTGCAGAAATGCCATGTGTAATCGATTACGAGAGTCAGTAATCAATTAATTCGTAGCCAAATAGGGACATTGCTACATGGTGTAATCAATTAACTCGAAGCGTAATCGATTTCTCCAGTGTGAACTTTAACCAGAACAACACACAGTAATCGATTACCATATTGTGTAATCGATTACTCCAGTAAGATTATAACCAAGCTAGCACACTGTAATCGATTACCATACTGTGTAATTGATTACTCCATTGAGACCTTGATTCACAATAAGCTTCTAAAGACATGTAATCGATTAATTCGATCAAGTAATCGATTACATATGCAATAAATTTTTTTTAAGGAGAATTTTCAATCATCAAATAATCAATTATACTGATATGTAATCGATTATCACAGTCAATTATGCAGAAACCACAGTGTTTATGCAGCAAAAAGCTTATCTTATATGCATCATGATTTATGGTCATTTATTTAATGAATCATCAAACACGAAGGCAATCAAAATGACATGCTAACATATGTTGGATTCATCAAGTATGCCTAGCATGTTTCTAAGTGAATAAAACCTATCTCTTGCCAAAGGTTTTGTAAAGATGTCAGCCAATTGATTTAAAGTATCTATGAACTCAATTTTACAATTACCCTTTTGGGCATGATCCCTGAGGAAATGATGTCTTATCTCAATATGTTTGGTCCTTGAATGCATGATAGGATTCTTGGATATTTTGATTGCACTTGTATTGTCATAAAGCAGGGGTATCTCCTTTATCTCAACACCAAAATCTAGTAGTTGCTACTTCAACCAAAGGCTTTGTGCACAACAGCTTCCAGCAGAGATATACTCTGCTTCAGTAGTTGACAAAGCAACATAGGATTGCTTTTTGCAGTGCCAAGAGATTAGTGAGCCCCCTAATAGGTGGCATGTCCCACTAGTACTCTTTCTATCCAATTTGCACCCTGCAAAGTCAGAATCAGAATATCCAATTAAGTTGAGAGATGCACCTTTAGGATACCAAAGTTCAACTCTTGGTGTAGACTTGAGATATTTGAGGATCCTTTTGATTGCAGTAACGTGAGACTCTTTGGGATTTGCTTGGTATCAAGCACACAAGTATACACTTAACATAATGTCAGCTCTACTTGCAGTTAAGTATAACAAAGATCCAATCATTCCTATGTATTTAGACTCATCAACACTTTTTCCTTTGTCATCTGAATCAAGATAGGTTGATGTAGCCATTGGAGTTTCAACATCCTTGCACTTCTCCATTTCAAACTTCTTGATCATTTACAGGAAATACTTGGTTTGACTAAGAAATGTCCCAATTTTCATTTGCTTGACTTGTAACATCTGGCCGCTTGTAGGATCAACGACTGTCCCCACATACCAACACAAGACTTTTCAGTGTGCTTTGTCCTCACTCACACACTTCCTGAGAAACTTCCCAGGAGGTCACCCATCCCAGAATTCCTCCAAGTTAAGCATGCTTAACTGTGGAGTTCTTAAGTTATGGGCTACCGAAAAGTAGATGCACCTTGTTGGTATAGGTAGTACCTATTAAATCCTTTAAGTTATCCTCAACTGTACAGTCCCATACCTACACAGCCTCTGGATCCCTCTCGTTCGGGTGTGTATTCGATTCATTCATGTACCCCTTCCGCTGAAAGCCTGCCAGGAGCTGCTCCTTGTCCATGCCTTATTGCATCGGCGATCACTCCCCGCCCTCGTCAGCGCCCGGGATGTTACATGACTTGTAGTCCTAGAGAGAATGAGAGCTCTTCCATCATTGACATTTCAAATTCACTCTGCATTGAGACAGAAAATTCTCTGCACATAGATTCATTAATTGAGCCAAATATAAAGTCATCAACATAGATTTGAACCAACAAAATGTCATTGCCTCTTTTCTTGATGAACAAGGTTTTGTCAACTTGTCCTCTTATGAAAGATTGATCAAGCAAAAATTTGCTCAATCTCTCATACCAAGACCTTGGTGCTTGTTTCGAACCATAAAAAGCTTTTCTTAATTTGAAAACATGGTTAGGATGTTTGTAATCAATAAATCTAGGAGGTTGGTCAACATATATCTCTTCCTCAATGTAACCATTTAAAAAGACACTTTTAACATCCATTTGAAACAATTTAAAATCCATCAAACATGCATATGAAAGCAACAACCTAATGGCCTCTAACCTAGCATCTAGAGCATAGGTTTCATCATAGTCTATGCCTTCCTCTTAGTTGTATCCTTTAGCAACCAATCTGGCCTTGTTCCTTACTATGATGCCACTTTCATCAAGTTTGTTTTGAAAAATCCACTTGGTGCCAATAGGTTTGTGAGAAGAGGGTCTAGGAACTTATTCCAATACTTCATTTCTCTTAAATTAATTCAATTCATCGTGCATGGCATCATCCAATGTTCATCAAGCAATGCTTGGTCAATGTTTTTTTGTTCAATTTGTGAAACAAAAGCCATAATACAACAAAGATTTCTTAAAAAGGATCTAGTAGAAACTCCCTTGGAAACTTCCCCAATTATATTTTCAAGGGAAAGGTCTTTAGTTGTTCTCCAATCCTTGGACTTTTGTAATGGTGTTGACTGTTCCAATTCATCATGTGGTTCTGCTTATTCCGTTCCATTTAGATCCTTGATTTACATGTATTCTTCCGTTGGTTCTGCATCAATATCACACTCCTTTTCCTCCTTGGAGGAGTTAGATATAATAACCAAGGTTAAATAAATCAAAGAAAAATAAAGAAAAATTTAAATTTACTATATTCCGTCACAAAAAGCGTTAGCAACGGAATTAGCGACGAATTTTGTGGTGGATTTAGCGACGGCCAATGGCGCGATTAGTGTGGGATATGGCGCGGTTAGCGTGAAAATGCATCAGAAGACCAATCTTCAAGGGGATCTAGCGCGGTTAGTGCCAGAGTGGCGCGATTAACGCCAGGACGCGGACTGGGGGCCTATAAAAGGCCATTTTTCGCGTTTTGGGAGGAAAGAAACGCTTCTTCTTCCTTTTTCATTTTCTGCCATTGACAAGCCTTGGGAGCTTCATATCTCTTCCATACTTCATCTAAACACTTCCCACCCAACTAGAAAGTTGATTAGAACTCCTCCATGATGAATACTGAGCTTGGGTTCTTTAGAAAAGTATGCTCAGGGGATTGTTCTGATGAATACTGAGCTTTGAATCATGACTATTGATGAAGTTTGGTTTTGACTCTGATATCTGTATGAGTAGGAGGAATGTTGGTTAAATGGAGGGTATTATGACATGTATGAGCATATGTGCTTTTACTAAAAGTGTTCAGGGGACTGTAAAGAAGGCGATTATATGTTGAAGTGATGGTTTTGAATAACTTGGTTATTTTTGGGATATAGAAGAGTTAAGCAATTGTATGCTTTAAACTAGTTTATGCAGAGTCTAGGGAGACTCTAAGATCTTGGTTGGGCCAAGATAGATCCTATTGAGGGTCTGTGAATCGCCTATAAGGTGGTTAGCTCTGATAATCCTAAGATAGAGAGCAGAGAGGTTTTAATGGAAAGGAATAGTGTTTCCTTTCATTCTAACTGTTGAGGACCATTATTGATTGATTGTTTGTATGCCTTGTGTAGGGCGTGATACCAATATTGCTGGTGGTTGTGACCACGAAGCCGGGAGAGCCGATGTAGCGCTGAGAGCAGGTAAGCTCTTTGTTCTTGGGAGTGTTTTCCCTTGATTGTGTTCCACCATACTCCAGAGAGAGTGATGGTTATTGTATGAATTGATGCATGTATATTGAAATTGTGTGTTACTGTTTATTGAAAACATGTACTTGATATACATGGATTGAGGCTAT